>APFE031018743.1:19990-83380 GCA_000404065.3 Pinus taeda
GGCCCGGCTCCAACGGACACTTGCCGTTGTATTGTTATACGGTAAATTGTGTTTGGTTTGCTTATTTCTATTGTTTCAACAATCTGATATATCTTTCATATGATAGACTATGCTTCATAATTGATATCTGAATCTGAATAAGTTCTTTAACTCATGTCTTTGTATTACGCACAGTGAATCTATTCGAAATTACATCTATTTCCATAGCAGGATATTGGTATGAATGTTATCATCATTAGATTCATGTGAAATAGCATTTGTGAGACTTGAAAGCAATATTACTTCGTTCAGAAACAAAGTCATTTCATCCTTTAGTCTCAGATTGTTGTAGTAGTAGAGAATGTGTACATATGGTTGAGGATTGCTGTTTCATTAGTGTGTTGAATGTATATATGATTGACGTCCCTGTTTTATAAAGAACTGTTGTTCCCTAATTCATTTGTAAATATCTTCTTGTAAAGTAAAGATCATTGGAATTGCTTTTGTCAATTGTTATTTTATTGCCGAATGTGAGTAAGTTGGTTTTGACTCACGAGATTTAGTTCTTTTGATCGTTGTTTCAATTACTACTGTTCTATTTCCTTTTACTTTCTGCTGTCCATTTACTTGCATTTATTGCTTTGGCGTGGGAGGAGGATCAAGGCTGTCGTGAGACACAGCAGACGCTATTATGCTCCCAGATCCATGATCCATACTCTAATTCCTTTTGCATCAATTTCTAGAGGAATGAGTTATTGCTACTATCCTCGATTGATGGTTGTTTGAATGAATGATTTAACAATTCAGTTTCTTGCTGTTTCAATTAGATTTCTTTTTCAAGCATTCATTTACTTTTGGGTTTTAAGCACTATACTGCAAAACATTTCTCTTAAGTAAATAGCCGCCTCAGACAGAGTACACTCTTGAAATAAAAATTCGTCCCTGGGTTGACAATTAATGTGAGGTAATTAGGTGTTAAAAAGACCCTTTTTATCGCTCCATAGACACCAAGTTAACTTCTTCCAAGTCAACATGGCGCCACATGCATGTCAAAGAAATCAACCGTGCAAGTTAATTACACATACATGTTCAAAAACAAGGAAATGATCAACATCCCTATGTTCATGCATCTCAAGCTTATGCATGCATTTCACTCTCCAATTTTTGCGTAAGCACACTGTACTTTTGAAGTTGAAATGAAATATAATGTTGCAGCAATGAAGTGAGTCTCCTGCTCAACTTCTCCATTCACCTACTTGGTAAAATCCTGCAACTTGCATTCCATTAACAAAGAAGTGCAAATAGATGCATCAATAGATATGCAATCTTAATTAGATAAGAACTCTAACCATTCCTCACCAATCCCTTTCAAAGGTACTACCTTTGTCTGCACATCAACATCAACATGTGAATCATCCTGCAACACATCATTCATGGAATCGTCCTTTCCATTTTTTCCATCTTCTCTTTCCACTTTATTCAGCTTTTGTGGAAGCATTGTTCAATTCAGAGTCCAACATTTTGTAGCAAGATGTCCTTGCTTATGCAGTAAGTGCACTACATGTGCATCCTCTTGACAACATGATTTGCCTTCTCCAATGGACCTTTGGCTTCTTGCTTCCTTTCCTTTAAAAGTTTCCTATATGTGGCCATTCTCTTCCAACATCTAGAAACATTATGGTTATCTTAACCACAAAAGTAACATGCAATTCTTTCCCATGCATATGTGGAAATTTATCATGCTTTGAAAAATCAAAAGGAAAATGTTTAGAACTAGATTTATACTTGCCTCTTTCACCTTTATTGCCTTCATGAGGAGGTGAAGCAAATGAAGAAGTGGTTCCCTTTGGAACACCATCAATCTCTTCAAGGCTATTAGAGTCTCCCCATCTCTCTAGTTCAAGTGTGTGCCTCTGAACACCTGCATCTGCAATTGATGTTTCAAGCTATTGCATTCCTCCTAAATACAATCTTTACACTTTGTAATGCAACCCCTCCTTGGAGCTATTTCAATGGCCTTCATGGCAGCCTTGGAACTTTCTCCATAAGATTGTCCATAGCCAAGACCCAAATACTTAGGCCTTTCCTTAACCATTATTGGTTCAACAATACCTTATGCATGCTTGCCCAAGCCCTTTCCTTCATAGCCCATCTTGAACATTAGCTTGTAAGATATGCCTCTAGTATGCTTTTGAGAGGAATTTGAAGACAAACTAGAATGGCTTACCTCTTCTTCAAGCTGATACTTGACCAAGGATTCTTTGGCAACAAAGAGCTATGGATCCAACTCATGCATCCTATTGACATTCATATTTGCAATATGAAGTTTCCTCTCCATTTCCTACAGTTTTTCAGAAAGAATCTGCTTCTCTTCCTTCATGGAGTTCAACTACTCTCTAAGTATGCTGCTCTTTTTTCCATCCTCATACATTTCTCTCACCTTGTCCATCATGATAAACAAGTCTTGCTTCAAGTCCCCATCAGATATTCTTGTGATGAAGAAGGAATAATTTGAGGATACACTTGAGGAAGTTTTCATTATGCCAATGAACAAGGAACTTCAAACAAGATTAATAAAGAGCTTATTTCAACAACCTTTGGCAACAAACTTCTTGTCCTTCAAGGATTGCCTTAAGGTAATTTGGGATAGAAGAATGCCTTTATCCCTTCTTCCTATTTGTCCTTCCTAGACTAAGTTATCAAATAGCATTCCTTTTACCTCTGCAAACTCAGAAAATAGTTAGTCTGCAAATAAGCATACATCAATCAGACAATCAATCTTTGACTGCCTAAACACCTTTTAGACAAGCAATCTTTTCCTATCAATGAAGCATGCTAGTATAACCTTATTAAAGGTGTGGTTAACCAAAATTAGGCTCCGATACCACCTGATCTAAAAATGGGGCACTTAGGCTTCTTGTCTAACTTACAAGAACCTCTCCCACTTCCAAAGCTTAATTATTCGCAAGTCTTATTGATTAACCAATGTGGAAATGATAATGCTTGAAATTATAGGTGTATTCTTATATGTATTATGGGTTGTTTATGTGCTGTAAAATCTATTTTCTATGCTATAAGTTGATGTGCTTAAACTGATATATAAATACATATAACATTAAACAATGCAGCAACAAACAAGCGCACAAAAACAACAATTAAATTAGGAGTTCACACACAACTCTTGGGCTATGTCTCCATGAGCTCTAGTCAACTTGACTAGGCCCTATGGGATTATGGTTCAAGTCCTTTTTACAAGTTCTTGGCTAAACTCCTACTACTTTTCATAGAAACAGTGGGTTTAGATACCACCTTATCCCCTAGATCTTGAAGCTCTGGATAATGGCTCTGGCTCTTGGCTCTTAGTTCTGGCTCTTGGCTTTGACTCTGGCTTTGGCTCTTTGGCTTTGGCTTCTTTGGCTCTATATCAGTTTACAGCTCTCTCTAAGCATCCCTTTTCCTACACTTCTGGGGATCCTTTAATTGTGTTCTATGTGCTTTTTGTAACACATTGGTTACAGTTTGCCTCCATCATTGAATACTGATTGTTTCATCACAAGAAGTAGTTTGCAATGGAAAAGAACCGGCAGCATGGGAAACCTAGTTGTTTTTCCCCTTTTTCTCCTTTTCTTGGCTCTATGGCCTTTGAAGAACCCTTGGCTCTATGGCTTCTATTCGTTCCTTTGTCCCCAATCATAAGGAATCATTCCCTTTTGCCTCTACGGCTCTCTGAGCTTCATAATGCACAGGTGTGATGGCCGTTTACAATGGAAAGGAACTGGAACATGGGAAAATTGGTTAGTTTTCCTTCCTGTGTAGAAATGGACACATAATGTAATACATAGAGAAATGTGTGAAAAACACATCTTTGTCCATTTAGCCAAACTTCAAATAATATGCAATTGCATCTATAAACCTATTGGGTCTTCCTGAAATCGCTTATAGCAAGTCGCAATGCCCATGTTTCACGTTTTCCCCTTTGTATTTTAACATTCATTAAAACACTGAAAATTCCGACAAAATGGCCTTATGACGGATTTGAAATATTATTCATTTACATTTTGGAACCCCTTCAGGTTTAGATTCATCGCATATATATATATATATAGATATATCCTCGCATCATTGCGTAGCTCTGATACGATATTGCGATGCGACTAGTTGCAATCGCATATCACATGAGCCCGGGGTCTTTCAATATTGCATCACTGATTGCAATTTGCTGGTATTGGCAATCGGCTTATCGCTCAGCCTGGTCCTTATGCAACATTTCCTGTCTACCTCTGACACGATATGTCGGGGATCAACGGTCAGGGGCTTCCCATTTTCCGCTTAAACCTACCTTTGACCTCCTCCGATGCAATTTTCTTCATAAAGCCTTTTAGGCTATTTTTTGAAGATTTTCCTCTTTTTCCAAAGAAACTGAGCATCTTCTACATGTGATAACTTCTGCATCCTAAGTCCATTTTAGTCTATTCAAGTTGTAGTAGATTCAGAAGAAAAAATTCTCTGCAATGGAGCTATTTTTGAGAGCAACCTTTGACTTTAATTTTCCTCTAATTTACAAAGGATTTGTTCCATTTGGCACCTTTTACCTCTTATATGAAGTCTTTTAGACTTAGAGGTTTATCCAGGATCCATTGTTGGATCAGAAGTTCTCTCAGGCTACGATAAACTATCCCACTTATGAAAAGAAGTTATATGCCTTGGTCTAGAGTGTGAAAAAGTGGAAACACTACCTGATCAACAAGGAGACCATCATCCATACGGATCATCAACCCTTGTAGTATCTTTAGTCACAAACCAAGTTGCAAATCTCATCATTTCAGCTGGATGGGTTTTCTTCACCAGTTTCATCTGGTAATAAAGTATAAGAAGGGCACTAGCAACAAAGTGGCCAATATGCTATCTCGCCCTCCTATTTATGCTTCTGTTATTTTTCATAATGCTTCATTATCTTTTGAAAGTTGTGCTAAACAATATGTTAATGATGATGACTTTAAAGAGATTTATGCAAAACTAACCCATGGTTCATAGGTGGACAACTATAACTTATAGGGGAAACTATTGTATCACCTTAGCAAACTTTGCATACCCACAGGAGAAAGAGTACATGTAATCCAAGAGGCCCACACCTCCCTTGTGTCTAGACATTTTGGTATCGAAAAAATTTTGTGTTATGTACAAAGATTTTGTTTTTGGCCTCATATGATGAACATTGTGACTCACTATGTAAAGGGATGTGTGATGTGTTCTGTTTCAAATCCCTCTAATAAAAAACTTGGGCTCTACACATCACTGCCTATTCTGAGTCATCCATGGGAAAGTGTGTCAATGGAGTTTGTAGGAGGTTTTCTTTTATCTAGAAAAGTTCATGACTATTTGTATGTCGTTGTTGACCACTTTAGTCAGATGTGTATTTTAATGCCTTGTAAATAACAGATCACTACAGAGCAGATTGCTTATATTTTCTTTTAGCATGTTTGGGTCCATTTTGGGTTTCCCACATCGATTGTTTCAGATCAGGACTTGGAGAGTTTTGGACCAACTTGTGGAAGATGATGAACACCAAGTTGAAAAGAAGCACGACATTCCATCCACAGATTGACAGACAGACAGAGGTTGTCAACTGCACCGTGGTACATGTTTTGTGAGGATATTATGGGAAACATCCTAAGTTGTGGGATGAGCATCTTCCATATGTTCAACATTCCTACAACCAAGCAGTCCACTCATCTACGCATCTTTCAGAATTTGAGACATGTTTTGGCTACCTACCAAAATATCCTTTTGATATGGTCTTTGGAAGGGAAGATGACTTGAGTAGATGTGATGACAGGGACAAAGTGCAACAGTTCATTCAGTGGATCCAATTTATTGACCAAGCAGTATAGGAGCAGCTGGAGAAAATTCAAGCCCAGTACAAGGCTTGACATGAAAAACATCAAGTCGACCATCAATTTCAAGTGGGTGAAAAAGTGTGGTTCCATATCAGCAAGGACATGATGGAGGAAGAAGGGATGAATTTGTGACCAATCCGATATGGTCCATTCACCATCTTGGAGAATATTGGAAACAATGCCTTCCATCTTGATTTGCCGACATATATGCAAATGTACTCTGTAGTGAATGTGGAAAACTTAAAGCTGTATGAACCACCATTGATTATGGACACCGAAGAGGTGGGCACAGTTCCTACAGTTGACAACTTTATACCAGAGTATCTCGATGAGTTACCTAAAGACATCATCCTTCATAGAAGAACCAAGACTTCACAACGAGGAGATGTGGAATACCTTCGAGTTGGTTTCAAGGGGATGCACCCTAGCAAGGAAAAATGGCTAGAAAAAGAAAGAGTGAGGGAACAATTCCCTCACTTTCCAATTGACTAATAAATCTCTTGGCGATTCAAAAGCTCCTCAATGGGGAGGATTGATCCAGGTGGATCTCCAGACACCAGTGGCATGGAAAAAGCTCAAAATTCAAAGTGGTGGAAAGATGATGAACTTGACTTCAGATGGAAGTGCTTGTCGCCTTGATTCCAATGGTGTGAACGCCACTCCAATATGAGTCCAGATGAAGGAGATAGAGGTAGTCAAAGTTGGGTTGACTTTTTCATGACTGGGCAAGCTTAACAAAGACACAATTTGAAATTTTCAAATGGATGGAATCCGGCCAACTACAGCCAGATTCCAGGTGAAATTGTCACCTGGTTAAAACGACTGCTTCAGTCAAAATTCAAATTTTTAAGGTTGGTTTATTTTAAAAAATATATATTAAAAAAGGGTGGTAGGCTACTAACCCCGCCACCCCAACTCGTAACCCATACATGTAACAATATGTAATATTGCTAGAGGGGCAGGCCACGACCCCCAACTCCTCCCACGAAACCAACACAACCCATAATCCACACTATTATTTAATGTGTAATGGGTGATAGGATGGCCCTTGGGGTAGGGACCCAACCATGCCCAAAGAAACCACCATCATTTATTATAAGAGGCTGGTGGAGGTAGGTACGGACGGAGGGCCACCCAAGGCGGGTCCAACCCAACCCATAATATAAAAAAAGAGTTTGTTTATATTTAAAAAAAGATTCGATGTATAAAAAAGGAGGAGGTGAGGTTTGACCACCCTACCGCCTCCCTATTAACCAGACCCTCAACCAATGTGCCATAGCAGAATCCTTGATGAATGCGTCACCTTTTTATATTTTAAATGTAGCTTCTTAGTGTGCCCAGGTAGAGTAGGTAGTGCACACAGTTCGAGGCAAAATTTTGCAGGAGGGCCAAATTTTCACTTTGTCAGATTTTGACAAATTTTATATGATTTCAACACTTCTCGACACCACGAACATTATGGTGCTATCCATTTCTCCATCAGAGTTCTAAATTTTTTGACCATGTTTTAGTATGGATGTATAAAACTCCTTTTTTGTAATTGATGCTTGTACTCTTCTTTCTCATGCCACTTAATGAATGAAGGCCTTCTCCTAGATCGACTAAGGCCTGGAGACGTAGTCCAAGTCAGATGAACTTCGTTATCAAGTCTTGTTGTCTTCCTTCATGCTTTATGTGTTTCTCCTCTTCTCTCATGTGGACATTAAATTTCTATGCTAAGTTGCAATTTATGCATGTAATTCTTTAACACATCTATAAGAAAAAGATTTTGGATCAAATGGAACACATAAAATATTGTAGAAATATAAACATAGAAAATGCATAAAACATGAGAGACACAAATATACATGGTTTACCCAATTTGGGCTATGTCCACGGAGAAATGACCAGTCCTTCTTTTTATATTATCCGACAAAATGAAGAGATACAACCTATAATAGATCTGTTGTATTTCCCTCTACGCTGTCAATCTCCTCTCTCTTTCTTGCTCAAAATACATATCTACCTAGCCGTAATACAATTCCCTCATATATAGTGAGGGGTTGCCTTCTAGGGTAAAAAACCTTAAATTAAACATAACTTCTACCGTCAAATTTCCACCTAGTATGGGGGCTCTAAAGAATTGTTGTTGCCCCCCTTGTACCCCCCTGGCGGTGCACATAAATAGCCATCCTTGCCACCACATTAAGAAATGGGATCCAATGTAGTGATATCTCTGAATAAAGAAGATAATTAGGCTCCACACCCAACACTTCAAGGTCTCGGCTTCATTCTACCTATTCTGAAGATGGTCTTACCCCAGCCACAGGTATACACTTATTATTTATTTTCCTTATTAAATTTATGCTTAGGGTTTATCTTTACATGATTAACTACTCAAACCCTCCCCGACTAATGACATTTTACTTGTTACGATTATTGGGTGTCTTAACATTAGCCCAAGTTTTCTTCAGGTAATATATATGATTGAATTAGTTAATTTATCTCACGATTTGTAGATAAATTTAAGTTTTTGATTTCTAACAATATCTTTGTTGGTTGAGTTCCAAATTAGTCTCAAACTATCATTTTGGGGTTATCTTGGAAAAATTGTCTGATGATTACACATATCTTGATTTCTTTTAGGTACCTGAATATTTGTTAAATCTCTCTCTTTTTCCTCTTGTTGTAGGATGGTTATAACCTGGTGATGTTATTTGGCCTATTATGGATGTAGCCACAAATGCTCCTACTAAGTCCATTATTACTCGGTTTTACGATGTGTGATTATTTTTTATTGCTCAATTTTGTACAATAATTAATTATAAATACATTCTTCAATAAGTCCTTGAGCTACCTACACTAGAATGACTTGTCTGTAACCATGTAGAAAGTTTAACTTAACATACCTTCTTAGTTATTTTATTCATTATATTTTATGGATGAATTCTTTTAGAATTACTAGTAGTTAATGTAAAATTATTATTCTGCATTTATTTCATGAATGGTAACCTTTCTTTAGATACATAATTTTATGTTTAGTTATTGCTTCATTTATCAGTATTTTCCTTGTACTAGTTATATATACATGTATCAAGTTATTTGTTATGCCCAAATTTTATTTTTGTTTCTGCATAAATAGATCTTTGTTCTTTTACACTTAACTCTTCATTTTCCAAGCATGTTTTGAATTTAAAATGTTAGACCTTCTATACTAGATCTCAGCCATGTTATGCTCAAACTAAATTGAAGAATTGTTTTATGCCGAGGTAGTTAGTTATAAGGATCCTGAACTATTGGTTTCAATGGATGCTCCTCCAAGGGTTTTTCTTTGCAAGTTGAGTAAGAAATGGTTTAGTTAAGGGTTAGTACAAAGTTACTCCTTTGTACTAGCCTGCCACCTCTACTAATATTACGCATTTTCTTGTTTAGAAATATAATTAGAAATAAATCTCTACCCTACTTAGATTCATGTCAGAGATTATTTATTTACTAAGAAGACATTAAAAAATTTATATGTTCTACTACTTACTCTATTCATTGCTTATACGTTCATAATATAGCTGAAAAAATATCTCTAAACAAGACTAAAAAAAACAATTTTTTCACTTATTTGAGTATTTGGAAATATAACATGAGCAAGCATGTTCCTCCTAGCCAAATTAACTACTATATTATTAAGTCCCTTCGAGCCTCAATCTATCCTTATATGAGAAATATTGATCAATATTGATGTTTTTCTTGCTTAGACCATAGGAATGTCATGCTAGTTCATAGTCAAATTTTCTCTGGTATTTTATTATGACCATTCCTTTTCCCACTAGAAATTCCTTCTTTCATAAAATTGTTTTTCTCTCCTTAAATCCTCTTTCCTTCCCATCACATGAACTTTATCTTTGATCATGCTATTATATGGTGATCAGAAATCTTGGAAAATATGGAGGCTTAAAATCATGCAACTTTCACTTCAAAATTGTCCCTTCTTGAACTCTATTTGATTTATCTAATTTCCTGATAGTAGGATAACTTGACTACTCATGTGCTAGCTCCTCTTATATTTTCAATTAAATGATAAATGAAATAAATAATATTTCATTCATAACAACATATTAATACTTACATATGTCATTTAGCAATATCTAACTTCTCGTAGCCCCGTGTCTATTACTCTAATTTAAATGTTTGTAAGAGAATTAAAGCTATAAATTTTCATAACAAGTAATTACATCGTGGGCACTACATTTCCCCTTCCCTTAAATGGAAATTATCCTTAGTGTTCTCTCTACATTTATCATTTCTAGAAAAGTGAAGGAAATGTTTCCTCATTTCCTCTTCCATCTCCTAGGATTCCCCCTCAAGCCCAATTTTTTTTTGTCGCACTTTAACCTGGGCAATGGGTTGATTTTTCCTTTGGTCTGAAATTCATAGCTCAGGCTCAACCTCAAACTCTCCTTTCTATTTGATCTATACAACATTCCAGTCAATAATATGAGTTGGATCATGAATGCACTTCTTTAAATGAGACCGTGAAATACATTATGAACTTTTATATGGGATAGTAATGCTAACTAGTAGGCTAGTAGTCCCTGTTGGCATTATGATGCATGTGTTGTTCTTGATGGAAACTCACTTGTAACAGAACAAGTACATGGTAACTAGATAAATCTACAAGACAAATCAAAGGTGACAGAATGATGGAATAAAATAATGGTCAAAGGTTTGATACAAGGAGATTGGGTTAGCGTTGTCCTTCATAAGAAACCTACCTAATGAGTTGTCCTTAATGACAACCTATTTGATGAATATACTACTTAATAAAGGTATAAAAAGAATGTGACAGAATGTATGGCAATTGTGTTTACATATGTGACAAAATGTAGGGCAGATTAGAGGAAGTAGTTAAGAAGTGATGTATGATGGAAACTCACATTGTAACAAGACAATTCAAAGGTAACAATGTAATGGAATAGAATAACGGGATGATGGAACAAAGGATTACAGATCTGAATCAAGAAATTGAAGAAAAAGAATGTTTTAAGTTGGTTTAAGTTGTATATGTTGTTTCACCTAGTCCAAGTAGCGTATACACGTGGGTACACATAATAAAAGGAGCATATACATATGCACATAGTTTCACAGAAAGAAAAGCGCACATGGGATGGAAAATTAAGGTTAAAGAATACCAGGGGCTCCTACCATGGTACTATCCCATAGTAATGAGCGGGACAAAGAATATTAATCGAGTCAAAGAATACCATCAAGATAACTATGGTTTTGAATCGAGGTATTGAAAAAGGCTAAAACTATATAAGGAGGTGAAGATAAAATTGTGATAGTTTGCAAGTAATGAAAATCTTATGAAGAGTTAGATCAAAAGAAAATTTGCATGTTATGGGTTATTTATGCTTTGCTTGATCTGAACTAAGTATGTACCTGAGTGTTTAGTGATGCATGAGATCTAATTATGGATTAGGATCATGAGACCTGAAATGGCTTATCATTGTATGATTTGATAATGGATAGGGTAGATTTGAGTGCTAATGCATGCTTTATCCTTTAAATGTTATGATATGGGTATATCTAAAGTCTTGAATAGATGCAAATTTATAAGTCATTATTTGTAGATCTATACACAGGTTTGCCTTGGTGAAGGCACATATACACGTTGGTTCGCACTTCCAAGTAGCCTATTCAGAGGAAAATCTTGTTGTTCAGAGATGATTGATCTATCTAATCAATGCTGCTATTTTACTATTGTTTTTCAATGATGTCGTCATTAGATCTGAAGTAAAACTGATTATATAAGGTGATTAGGTCTAGTTGATGGATTGATTGAGTAAGAAGGGTGATATTTGTTGCTATCTATTTAGAACTCTATAACATGATAGTAAATCTTCAGAATAAATTTGGGTAATACAGTTCTGGTTTAGAAGTTTAATAATTCAGCATCATTAGAGGTATACGCAATTAGGGTTATAGAAAGTAGCGTATACATGTAGGTTGGATTCATTAAAGTAGCGTATACATTCTGATAAATGATTTATTGAGGTTGCAATTGATTTTGGTTGTTGATGTGGTGTTCTCAGTTTAGTTCTGTGTATTGGTTATAGTGATCTAACTCTTCCAGTTGATTGGTTAAATTTTCATTAAGTGTTAGTTGATTGGGTTTTGAGTGAGTGATTGATTCAGTGGTATCAAAAATTGATGATTGAGTGATTGAAATGTGTTAGAGGTTTTAGTGATTGTTTGATCTAGATGTGTCATAATTTTAAATGATTACCTAAATCAGAAAGTGATGATTGAGTTTCAGTTATATCATAGAATGATGATTGGGTTTCAGTGATTGGTCAATGCAGTCGTATTTGATGGTTGTATTACAGTGGTGATTGATTTTGAGCTTCAATGTTACTGATGGGTCCAGTATAAAAATTTGATGAAATGTGGCCTACATATTGTGTTGATGTGTACTAGGAGTATCCAATCTAAAAATTTATGAAACGTGGTCCCTGGAGGAAGAGCGAAGGTAGTAGCCTTTAGTAGGTCAACGCCTACATACTGGTAAACATATTAGCTAATACAAGAGCTAGGGGGCTGTAGCTCCCTTCTAGTAGCAACTAGAGAACGAGTGAAGGTTGTAGCCTTCTGTAGGCTGGTGCCTGCATACCGGTAAACATATCAACCAGTACAAGAGCTAGGGGGGTTGTAGCTCCCTTCCAGTAGAAGCTGGAGAATGAGAGAAGGTTGTAGCCTTCTACAGGTGCATGCCTATGTACTAGTATGAGTCTGCACCAGTACAATATTGTAAACAATATTTTTTTTATATTAAAAGGAAGACAAAGAAAACAATAATCGGTGGTTTTCTCTTGCATTGGGTTTTGACCTTAAATCCTAGTGTTCATGTGTGTTTCTTATGTGTGATGGTTTATTTTGTGATTACAACACATGGTTAATATTTATCTAATGTTTAATAAAGTATTAATGCACTCAATGAAGACAAAAATATGATGGATTAAGTGAATCATAAATTCAATGGATATACGCTTCTAGTATTAAGAACAATCACGTACACAAGCATGTTCCATTCAGTAAAGTCGTGTATAGAAATATGAATATGAAATGTAAAAAGTTGTTGATTTTTAAATACAGATTTACCCCCCCCCCCCCCCTCTGAGTATTTTTCCCAATAGTCCTATTCACAGTATTACTTTGAATGGTCTATAAATTGAAGGTGCTAACCGATGTCCTACTTTATATTCTTTATGAGTCCTTTTCAGATTTGCATAACTCTTATGTCCGTCTTCAGCTACATTTAGGTTCTATTTTACTTTTCTTTACTATTTATTCCATTTCATGTAAGAGATTAGATCCCAAAAACATTCTCTGCTCTGGTTAACTCTAATTCATTGAAGTATGACATTTCCATCCATTAACAATTTCAAAGGAATAATCTGAAGAAATGCTTGATAACTGTTGTTAGAAAATTCAACTAAATGTATATAATCTTACCTCTTTGTGAATTGATCGATCACATACATGCGAAGCATGTTTTCAAGAATCTGATTAGTTTAGTCTATCCATCTATTTGAGGATGGCAAGAAATGCTGAAATTTAATTATATACATGTTGACCGGTGTTAGGGGATCTCCTTGGTAAGAAGTCCCAATTAGACCTCATACCATTTGGTGTAGGATTCCTAGCAATGGGACG
This sequence comes from Pinus taeda, assembly GCA_000404065.3. NCBI lineage: Eukaryota > Viridiplantae > Streptophyta > Pinopsida > Pinales > Pinaceae > Pinus > Pinus taeda. Next base: position 33,553 of record APFE031018743.1, read on the forward strand.
TATGGTAATGTCTTGACCATGATTTTTCATAGAGGCAAGTAAGATAACTTTGTTGGTAGCAAGGGTGTGACAGCTGCAACAAGCCAAGGAAGGTGCATGAGAGGTTCTAACACACGGGGTTGAGATGAGTGTGCCCCTTGGAAACTTGTGATAGCACACAACTAATAAGGGAACACATGAGCAAAGATACATCACAACATGGAAGGCAAGTTAACAAGCAATCCAAAGTGATGGTTAAACCAACAAGACATTTCAGAAAGATTCATACATACATACATAGATAACTATACATGCACATGTAAGCAAACCAATACATACATCATTTAGAGTAAACCAGATAGCATATAATATAATAAAATATATGCATGAAATGTGTTGGCTCTTGTTATATTAAGAAGTGTAAGTTCCATTCATACAATATATCCATGTCCAACCACTAGTTTTGATAGTGGAACGTTACGACCACAACCACTTGCTCCTCTAAAAAGATGTACTAGCTCTGTGGAGTGGAGAAGCTAAGGCTCGTTACAATACTGTCCAAGCTCTCTCTAGGATAGTCTTATCGGAAGCTTGGTTGATCAAAAGCCTATACAATGAGTTACGAGGGACTATTTATAGCAAAGGGTTGGGTGGCCCTTGACATTCTCCTTTGTGACAGTTCAACTACCCTCATGACTCTTCATCTACTCTATGAATGTTACAAGCAACTATCATAACTTGAATTACAGTTGCCAAGACATTACATTACAATATACATGTACACATGTGACAGAAATGGCTTGAGCAAGCCATGCTCGACATCACTATGAATTAGATAAGCATGGAAGTCCAAGTCCTCAAAATCCTCGTGCTAATTAGCAGTAACATACTGATGCCAAGATCAGTAATCAGCAATGGTGTCCATGTGCTCTAAGGTGACATACTTTTGGAACCTGACTCTTACATCCATAACATCTACATACACTGATCGGGCTCCTATGTCCAACTTGTTTGTAAGCATATGCATCAATGTCTTTAATGCAGCTGGACCAACAACATACTTGTGAATGATGTCTGCACTGATGGGCAAGTCTGGGATGATAGTAATGTGCATCAACTTGTTGAAGTATGAGTTAAGATCTAGTCGGACTTGTGCCTTTTTCTTTGCATGGGTGACAGTCACAATAGATGGGATCACATTTGCATGCACTACAACATCCATACTCTTGAACACATGTGCATGGGAATCCTGTATACTAGTGATGAGCTGTAGGAGCTCTTCATAGTTCTTGATATGACTCTGAATACATGGCTTCAGCTTGACTGCACTAGCCTTCATCATCTTAGGCAACTAAAGTGAGGCTTCCTTACATCTCATCATCCATGTTTTCATGTAATTAACAAAAGCATGCAAGTTCGTCAAGATATGTGCTCTTCTAGCACATCGTTGCTGCCATCCGTTGAGATGGACAACCACCTTATGAATTGTGCCAAACATGGAGTATAACACTCACATAACTATGCCAAGGGACAATACTTCATCTAGTATTGCCTTCTTCAGTTCAGCTCAGGTGGACGCTGTCACTAACTCTCCTCCTTTCTTGGTCGTCTGAAGTTCTTTAGCCATTCACTCATTTCAACTATCAAAAAGTGAACACTTGAGCTAGTGTCTTCGACATACAATCTAGTTGCATCGACCAAGGCTACTAGATGTTTGTGCATGTTAGACATGATCAATCGTTCCTCAACTTGTGCAGGAGATGTATGATTGTCCGGATTCGACACTCTATGAGACTGCAAAACTCTATTTTGAGACTCATCGAATACGATGTTATGCATCTCTTCTTTGAGATGATCTCTAAGGTTCTCAATGCCTCCTCGGTCACTTGAGACTTTCTCATCATCTAGATATAGTGAAGTAGGTAAGTCGACCTCTTGGTGGTGAGGCATAAGGTCAATGTCTTGTTCCAATTCCCATTTCTCCATATCCGTATCCAACTGTTGAAGTGCTTGCTTTATCTCATGAGTGAATTCATGCTCCTATGATGGTTCACCTTGTCTGCTTGATGCTAACTATTATGATGAATCAACTACATGTACAGGTGTTGTTTCATCTATTTGTACATGTTTCACCCGTTACTGTACCTATTTCTACTTTGCTTCCCTCTCCTATTTGCGCAACTCTTGTTTTTTCTAGAGTTTCTCCTTCAGCTCGTGCAACTCCTCAGTTTCTTCCATTCTTCTCTTACTCCTCTGCCTTTACACAATTCATTTCTTGTGCTATTACCTCTTCATCTCTATATCCATAGCTAATTTCTCCACAAGTGGGTATGCTCGGAACTTGCAACTTTTCTCTTCCTCCATGCGATCAACAATCTTCCTCTTGCCCTTGTCACGCACTAGTATGCTTACCTCTATTGCTACTACTACTGGTGTTGGTGCTCTCTAGGATGTTGCTTCATGTTGCTTTGCTAACCACTCCACAACGAAGCAGACTGGTTCATTGAGTTTGGAGGAGTTGTAAGAGTATCTCCATGGGTTCATCTCTGCCCAATGACATGCACCATGGACTCAATTGAATTGTACTCTCGCGCAATGATCTTTCTCAACACAATGTGGGTCATACAAGTTGTAATTTTGGAGGTCAAATGGGTACTTATTCATCTGTTCTACTTTGGCATTCGCTTGATTGAAACTTTGGATCTCATAGAACCCAATCTACAATTGAAGAGTGGGCCAAGGGGCCTTCTTCTTTCGGTGCAGTCTAGCTATCAATCCTACCAAGATGTGATATGCTACTTCCTACATGACAAGTATTTCAAAGGAAAACTTTAGTATAACATGTGAAGGCTTTTCCATGCTAAACATTTGCATGAAGGTGCCGAAGGGTGAGGCATACCAATCAACAATGTCTATTAGTGCCTCCATTGCTTCCTTCAACATGCAGGGTGGATCTTGTTCAAATATCATCTTGTAAACTAGGGTGAAAATATGATCGAACAGTCATGTGATTATTCCTTTGAAGCTGCATTCAGACAACAACTTACAATATGTGTTCACAACAATCTCCATCGGTGACCATGCCCACTCCAAGCCTAGGAATTCCTACTGAGCAAAAATTGCATCTAAGATGTAGGCGGACATGTAGCTCTCTGGTTGCATACCTCCAGGTGACTGTCGAGTCTTTGTTACTTGTTCCTTCAACTAGTGAGCTAACATGCCAGACTGGTTACATGGTTTACCCTCTCTGGAAAGTTGGTCCAGCGTAATCACCCAACTTTGTGGGAAGGTTTCTGTGCTTTCTTGGCCACATAGTCGACATAAATATGACCAAGTATTGATATGACTTCTATAGAATCTTCGTCTTATAGATTTGGCTGGATGTCACCCTGAATCTAGTCGCCTCCTTTACCCAATTCTTCAGAATGTCTTCAGAGTTAGCATTGTTGATGGGTATGCTGAAAGGAGTCTCCATGATAGTCATGGGCTTTGACATCTGATACATCTCATCATAATCCTATTCCCAGAAGGTAGAAATCTTTGTCCCACTGAAATTGCTCAGATTCATCATCTCAGGATCAGTGTGCGAGACAATCTAGTGTATCATGTCCACGCATGGGATCATGGGGTATCTGCATGCAATCCAGTACAAGCCAGACTTGTGAATTTTCACTTACACATGATGGTCTTCAAGGGATTCCTCAAAAGTTCCTACAAATGCTTCATTGACCTCTTGTCATTTCAGCTTGATGTCCTTGTCTAGAAACAACTTGGTATCTTCATAGATCAGTAGACATGCGAACACTTGCTCAACTGCTGCTCCAATGGCACTTCCATCAGTGTCCTTTGATCCCGATCCCTTGGAGGCCATTGATACTATAATTCTAAGAGGTAGATGAACACTTGAAAGATAAGGATACAAAGCAACATGCATGGAAAAAAATCTCTTAGTGAAAACAAAAGAAAATTCGGGGAATGACATAACACATACCTCAGGATGATAGGAAAATTTTGCACAACGTTTTATGGGAGGTTAGGGTGACTGGCTTCCAAAACTATCCAAAAGGTAGTTTGGGCTATCTAGGAGGAAAAACTAGCTGCTAGATTTGTGCGATGTGCAATCCAAGATGACTGCTAACTACTGGAATTACGCAATGTGAAATTCCGGTTGGAAATGATAGTAGGCTCAGGGACTACATTGTAGAATTTTCTAGGCCAGCAAGCACTGTCCCTCAGAAATGTGAAAAGTAGTCCTAAAGGATAGTGCCTGGGTAGAAATGTGCATTTATGGAGTGGAAGATAAAGCCTTCCTTCTCCAAATTACACAATGTTGTCTAGGTGAGGCAGAGTTTGAGCCAGGGCTGGCCAGACCCTCTTATGTGAAATTGAAATAAAATCTGAAAGTGAATGCATGGTGACATTAAGTGAAAGTAGAAGTGATTGATTGTGCATGCAAACATTGAATGAAAGATTTAGTAAAAATATCAACATGCATGTGGGTGAAGCGAGTTTCCGAATTGGCGACTGTTAGTGCAACACAGTTTCATGCATGCAACAGTAGTGAGATAGAAACGAAAATTGAAATGGTGTTGGTAAAAGCTAGTATGCATGTAAAGAAAAGCATGTGTTCAAAGAAATCAAGAAAATAACACTCACACAAGTGAAAACACAAAAAGCAATAAAAATGTTAAAAAAGACAAGTTGAGACCACTTACCCATGAACAACTAAACCGGATGTGACAAAGAGTCTTGGATGTGCTATGGGATGTCAAAGCTCTAATATCGATGTGAAAGAATGAGCTCTGATGTGTCAGATAAATAAATTTGAGCTCATGACATGCATGCCATAAATCTAGGAAAAAGCGACACTTGGAGGAAAGGTTCTAAAACGATTTTGCATGTAACCTTCGGCTGCTAAAAATAGCTCCCTGAATCATGGGATGATATTTTCATGTTTCCTTTTGATATTTTGGGAAAAATCAAGCCATTCATGCAAGTTAAGTTTCCCTAGTCCCAGGTGGAACTGGTCAACCCAATTGCTCATGCATGAGGCTGCTCAACTACTGGGAGAAAATGCACATTTCTGGATGGGAGCTGGGTTGGCTTCCTATGAGATTTATGCAATTTTTGGGTAGAGAAGTTGACTTTTGCCCAATATTGTGCAATTCCTAGGTTGAGTAGCGCTGCTGGGAAGGATTACATAGTTTTCTGGGTGAAGCCTGACTAGCAGGATTGCGCAATTCTGGAGCACAGTAGGCTGCCAGATGGAATTGTGGAATTTCTGGAGGGAAGGTTGGTTTCCCTCCAGAATTGCGCAATTCCTTGGGGGAGCTGCTTAGCTTGCTACTGGACAAAGTCTAGGTGATCAGACTATGAGGGGAATGTATCAATCATTGATCGACAGGCTGTCTTTGTGCAAAAAAAAAAAACTGAAGCTTGTGTACATGATGAAGAAATATAAGGTGCTGTGAATGGTTGGTAGGGAGGCTCCAAAACAAAGCTAAGGAAAATTTTTGTAGGGTGGTTGTAGTTGCTACAACACTTGGCGACACATTGGTAGAACTCCAGCTCTCTGGATGGACCTTGCTCGTAAAAAGAAATTCTAAAAGTAACAAGATCTTCATATAGAGGCAAGATGTCAGAAACCATGTAGTGATAGCTGCACAAGGCCTCTTGTACTTTAACCCAGCTTGTTTCAAGAGTCATACATGGTTTCATGTGAAACTAACCTACAAATGAAATAACCAAACAAACAACAAAGAAAAAAATATGCAGAAGAAAAAGTGAAATAAAAGTGAGTAAGGAAACAAGCAAGAAAGCAAAAAACGAACAATGCAAGTAAGAAAATAAACATACAAGCAAACTGAATAAAAGAAAACACTACTCCTACTCCTAAACTGACGGTGTGTGGGCCTGATCACGTGAAGTGATATTTCCAATGCAGCGACCAGCGCATTGGTTGACCCATATTCGTGAAGGCTTGGTCAACCCAATTGTGTGGACCAACAAGCGAGAAAGATATAGCAATGAAGATAACCACACTTCGTGTTCCAAGATGCCCATGGGACAGAAGTGAGTGAAAGTGTATGAAGAGAAGTCCATGGAATTACCACAGTGTTGTGCAACACAAGTGGAGCTTTGAAGAATATGCACACTTTGGACTATGACATGTGAGCAAACAAAAGAAGCAAAGACAACTTTTGTTGTGCATGTGAGCTCGCAATGTAAGATTCCTCCAATGCATGAGTGATAGGATTGTGCAGTTCGAGTGGAGGAAGCATGATCTATGTGTGAGATTGATCTTCAATGCATACAGATGAGTGATGAGGAGCCTTGGGTGATTGAATAGTTTCCTGATCGAAAGTGAGACTAACCCCAAGAGAGCGAGGGCCTGCCATAACCATCAGCTCAGGCTAAAGTGCCTCGACAGTGTTGGGCATTTCAACTCCATCATCAGATAAATCATCATAAAGCGGTGGCTTTGAAAAATCAACTGCGATAGAAACATGATCGTGATTGAATATGGGAGTAAATGGATCATGACAACCATGATAAAAAAAATCAATGATTTCATCGACATCCTCATGATTTGATGAATCAAACAGAGGGGTAGATGAGAAGTGAACAAAATAATCCTCCATGTTTCCAGAAAAGACAGATGAAAGATCAAGTGGATTTTTAATGAGTAACTTATCCTCTCCATTTTCAGATGATGGACTGACATTCGATGTGTCCTGTGAGTCATCAACAATGGATGCATCCATGGACGAAGATACACATGTGAAATCATGGATGTCAGGTTCATCTAAGATGTCAGGAAGGAACCAAAGGGACTTGGATGGAAGGGAGTCATCCTTCACCGAGTGTTGATGCTCAACCTCCAAGTCATAGTCTTCATGAATGATAGCGCATGTTTTTTGTGAAACACCAAATCCATCAATGGTTTTTTCCTAATTCACAACAAGTGTAGAGTTTGGAATGGAAGAACACAATACTGTATCATCTGGAGGAACAATTGAGTGTGAAGACAGAGGTTGTGGAAAAAAATGAATATGACAACTCGATGGACTCATAACCAAATCTGCGTGTAAATTAAGTGAAGTGATGGTTGGAGGATGTGACAATTGCACAGGTGTGTGAGCATGATCTTCAACATCACTCTATAGTGGTGGAGATGTTTGATGAGGGGATGGCGGACTATCACTTGTGATAGTGATTCCATTCATCTGGGATTATGTAGCTCCATCACTGAAGACTGTTGCGCGAGGCTTGATTTCAAACTCCTTCTTGGGATGAGCATATTTCTTAACACAATACTCAAATGGGTCCCAAAGATATAAAAATTTCATTTGGCCCTTCAGAACTTGAAACTGTAAGTCAGGGAAGCACTTCCAAAAATCCATAGTCGATTCATGCAGAGCCTTCCATTGTTGTAACAAATTTTGGTCAAGATGGTCTGGATCAAAATGGTAGAAAGTGTCTTCAATGAGATCACAAAAGTTCTCAAGTGAGTGCATGCTACAGTCAATAGGCTGCACAGCCATCGAAGTGGAGATTCAGGAAGTGTGTATGCAAGCAGTAAACTAGCATGTTTGCCAAAACAACCATCTTCCTCATGAAGCATGGAAGGAAAGTCATGTAAGAAATCAGGCCAAGCCACTTTGCCTTCACCATCATACATGTAAGTGGACAAGTGATCGAAAAATTCCCTCATGATGGTGACATCTTCATGATTCGAAAAACAACGCGGAGGGAGAAGAGTGCAAGAATCCATGATAGATATGCAAAGGTTCAAAACAAGATGAGAGGACATAGCTTGTTATTTAAACCTCCTTCTAGTGCCATAAATGTTGATGGTGCTAGAACTTCCAACATGTCAGGGGATCTCCACTGTAAGAAGTCCCAATTATACCTGAAACCATTTGGTGTAGGAGTCCCAGTAGTGGGTCGTATGGTAATGCCTTCACCACGATTTTGTACAAAGGCAAATAAGATAACTCTGTTGGTAGCAAGGGTGTGACAACTATAGTGAGCCAAGGAAGGTGCATGAGAGGTTCTAACACATGGGGGTTGAGATGAGTGCGCCCCTTGGAAACCTATGATGACATGCAATTAAGAAGAGAACACATGACAAAATATTCATCACAACATGGAAGGCAAGTTAGTGGGAAATCCAAAGTGATGGTTAAACCAAGAACACATTTCATAAATATTCATACATACATACACAGATAGCTATACATGCATGTGTAAGAAAACCAATACATATATCATTTAGATAAACCAGATCACATAGAATAAAATACAACATATGCATGAAACATGTTGGGTCTTGTTATATTAATATGTGTAAGTTACAGTCATAAAATACATCCATGTCCAACCACTATTTCTAATAGCAAAACGCTACAACCATAACTGCCCACTCCTCCAAAGAGATGTCCTAGCTCTGTGCAGTGGAGAAGCCAAGGCTCATTACAATACTATTCAAGCTCTCTCCAAGATAGTCTTATCAAAACATTGGCTGAACAAAAGCCTATATAATGAGTTATGAGGGACTATTTATAGCAAAGTTTGGGGTGGCCCTTGACATTCCCCTTTGTGTAGGTCAACTACCCTCATGAATCTTCATCTACTCTATGATTGTTACAACCAATTATCACAAATTTACTTACACTTGACAAGACATTACATTACAATACACATGTACCCATGTGAGAAAAATGGCTTGAGCAAGCCATTCTAGACATCACTATGACTTAGACAAGCATGGAAGTCCAACTCCTCAACATCCTCACGATGATCAATAGTAACATTCTGATGCCAAGATCTGTAGTCCACAATGGTGTCCATGTGCTCTAAGGTGACATATTTTTGGAACTTGACTCTTGCCTCCATAGCATCTGAGTACACTTCTCGGGCTCCTCTATCCAACTCATTTGTAAGCATGCACATCATTTTCTTCAATTTGGCTTGACCAACAACATACTTGCGCATGATGTCTGCATTGATGGGCAAGTCTAGGATGGTAGAAATGTGTATCAACTAATCGAAGTACAAGTCAAGATCTATTCAGACATGTGCCTTTGTCTTTGCTTGGATGAGAGTCCCAATAGATAGGATCGCATCTGCGTGCACCACAACATCCATACTTTTGAACACACGTTCATGGTAAGCCTGTATACTAGTGATGAGCTACAAGAGCTCTTCATAGTTCTAGATCTAACTTTGGATATGTGCTTTTAGCTTGACCACACTAGCCTTTATCATATTAGGCAAGTGAAACAGGGATCCCTTGTTGTTGTGTTTACATGTAATAAAACACAACATGCAAGTTTGTCAAGCTACGTGCTCTTCTAGCACATCACTGCTGCCGTCCATTGAGATCAATTACCGGCTTATGCACAATTCCAAACTTGGAGTACAATGCTCACATAACTATGTCAAGGGGCAATACTTCATCTACCATTTCCTTCTTCATTTTAGCTTGGGCAAACGTTGTTACCAACTCTCCTCCTTACTTAGCTATCTAAAGTTCTTTAGCCATTCACTCATTTTCAGTTATTAGAAAGTGAAAACTTGAACTAGTGGCTTTGACATACACTCTGATTGCATCGTCCAAGGCTACTAAATTTTTCCGCACATCAGACATGATCACTCGTTCCTAAGCTTGCACAGGATATGTATGATCATGCATAGTCGAAATTCTATAATACTACACAACTCTATGTTGAGACTGGTCAAATGAGATGTTTTACATCTCTCCTTCTAGCTGACCTCCAAGGATCTTAGTGCCTCCTCGGTCACTTGAGACTTTCTCATCATTTGGATGTGGTGAAGTAGGTAAGTCGACCTCTTGGTGGTGAGGCATAAGGTCAATGTCTTGTTCCAATTCTCGTTGCTCCATATCCATATCCAAGTGTTGAAGTGCTTGCTCTATCTCATGAGCAAAGTCTTGCTCCTACGATGGTTCACCCTGTTTTCCTGATGCCGACTGTTCTGATGATTCCACTACCTATACGGGTGTTGTTTCATCTGTTTGCACATGTGCACCCCCTTCTGTACGTGTTGCCACTACACTTCCCTCTCCAGTTTGCACAGCTCTTGTTGCTTCTAGAGTTGCCCCTCTAGCTCATGCAACTCCTTCTCTATTTCTTCCATTATTCTCTTATTCCTCTGCCTTTGAGCGATTCACTTGTTGTATTGTTGCCTTTTTGCGTCTACAGCCATAGTTGCTTTCTCCATAAGTGGTTCTACTCAGAACTTGCAACTTTTCTCTTCCTCCATGTGATCAACAATCTTCCTCTTTCCCTTGTCGTGCAATTTTATGCTTGCCTCTATTTCTATTGTTGTTGCTGTTGGTTCTCTCCAGGATGCTACTTCATGTTGATTTGCTAACCACTCCATAGGAAAGCCAATCAGTTCATTGAGTTTAGAGGAGTTGTAGAAATATCTCCATGGGTCCTTGTTGGGCCTCCAAAATGTCTTCAAAATGACATCCACTTTCACTTTTATCACCATCATTTCACTCACATGTCACATCTCCATAACCATATAACCTTTCATTAGCCACCATTTTCATAAATATATGGGCTAGAATCCTTATTTACCAAATTTATTTATTTTATGTGTTTAAAGTGAATTTATGATTAAAAACTAGGAAATTAACATAGTTTCATGTATCTATATATGTGGCTTGAGTTTCATGACATGTGTAGCTCATTTGGAAGCTTCCAAGGCACCCTTATGTGGCCTCCAATGCTCAAATTCGAATTCCCTTCAAAGGAGATTTGGACATGTGTCCTATTTGGATTGTCACTCTATGAGGTGTCTCATCATTTCCTATTTGGATTAGAACTCTATGAGACACCTAGGGGATATGTGTTTCATTATGAGCTACTTGGTTGTAACTATATGAGATTTTAGTGGAACTTCATTAAATAGGGTAGCTTCTTATGTTTTTGTATAAATAGGAGAGCCTTTTCCTTTGAAAGGCATGTGTAAAGTTGGGGAAATTCTCATGTTTTTAATAGATAAATTGGAGCTTCTTCCTGGAGATTTGAAGATTTAGTTTTTCTTGCATATAGAGCTTCTTCACTTGCCATCCTCATGCTTTTGGATTGGCCATCTATAATGTGTGAGATTTACTGTTTTTCATAGATTAAGATTTACTGCTTTCATAGATTAAGATTTATTTCTTTCATATCTTTTCCTGTATGAGAGGCTAAGAGTGATTGTTTTTTGCTTTCATAGATTAAGATTTATTTCTTTCATATATTTTCCTGTGTGAGAGGTTAAGAGCGATTGTTTTTATTTTCTTTTATAGATTAATATTTATTTCTTTCATACCTTTTCCTATGTGAGAGGTTAAGAGTGATTTCTTTTATTTTCTCTTAAGATCCTCATTTAATTGCATTAACTCATATTCCTAAAGATCATTTCTGGAAATTGATTTAATCATATTTAAATATTGAATGGTTGAATATTGAATACATGAAATTACTGAGTTATTTTCTACACACTTTACTTTCTTTTCTAGGACATTAGAAGTTAATGTAAAAATAGTTGCTTACACCTCATCTCAAGAAGGTAACACATCATAATTGGATGTTGGAGTAACTAAGTATACATTAGTTGTTTTTGATTTCATAGGTTAGTTGAAATTCATTTTTATTATTTAATTTCATAGATTAGATGAATTGGTTTATCATTATTTGGTTTAGTAGTTAGATTGATCTAAACTAAAAGATAACTTCTAGCATCTACAGTGCACGCATGCTTCGCAAGTTTTACGAAACCCCCAGGTTGACAAATTAAGTGATAGGCAATTACTTTGCCCCAACATTTTGGTGTCGTTGCCAGGGAAGTGTGCATAGGAACTAGCTTTTAGTCTAGTGTTCATATTTTTTATTTTTTATAGATGCATGATTAAAGCATGTAGATGCATAAATCATTTAGTTGCATATCATTTTTTTTTCGATACTAACCATTTATGGAGAAAGGATCTAGAATGCAGCCCAAAGACTACATTGAGGAATGGTATCAAGAAGCAATTATGCCACAATATTCATCAATTCTTCAAGAGATCCTTGCGCAAATTGAAAGGTCAAGTTGATTTCGCATATCCTTACAAACAAACAAGTATATTTTTCAAGTTGGGATATGAGAATTTCAAAAATTCTAATCCATAAATGGCTTCATTGGAAGCCTGAATATGCTTTAAGAAAAAAAAAAAAAATAGATAGGTAGGAAAGATAAAAATATTTTTTTATAGTTTTTAGGATAAATTTAATGTTTTGTGTTGCAGTAAGAACCACCCATATACTAACCCTTTGTAGGAAAATTTGCAATAAAACAAATGGTTGAGAACAAGAAGCGAAGTGAAGATCGCAAACGATAATTTAAGGTATGAGATCAAGCCTTTTCATTTTAATTTTTTTGCATAATTTACAAAGGAATCGATTGATAAAATCCTGACTACGCTAACAAAATAAACAAAATCTCAACTATGCGCTCCTCCTGCACTTCGTGTGACCTGGAGGATCAGAAAAGAAATTGTTTTGTTAGTATATCGAATGCAATTATGAAGTTAATCTTTGTTAAATCATTTCATTCAATTTAGTTTTACAATAAACTTTAAAATAAAATTTAAAAAAATAGCAAAAAAAAAATTATTTTTTTGTTTAATGAAATATATATGTATATTTTTAAATTTTTGAAAGTATAACATATGTAATTTTATTAGCAAATCAATACATAAAACACAAAACTAATGCATAAAAAATAACATTTTCTTTATTTTGTTTTGTTTAAGGAAATATATATGTAATTTATTTTAAAATTTTGGGAAATACAACATGTTTAATTTTATTAAAAAATAGAATAGACAAAGAATACAAAAGAAAAAAAAAAAAAAAACATAATAAAACAAAAGAGAAAAACACCTTCAAATATACAAACATTCAAGCACCATGCAGCGACGAAAAATTGCTAAGATTGCCCACTCATGACAAAGACAAAGTCGATTGGATTTTTGTGTGATGTTAATAGATGATCCTTGAAGCACACATACAGTCATTTTCCCAAACCTTGAAAGGAAGAGGCATCAATAGATCTCTCTTTCTTGAAAGGCTGGACGAGGTGGTGCTGGTGAGAGACGAAGCGATCTAAGAGAGGGATGAATGTTTGAAGTTTGAACAATCCAGAGGAAATTAGTTTATAGTTGAAACATCAAAGGGACTTCCAGGCATGGATTATTATGTGAAAATTGATAGTTGAGGCAAAAGTAGTGGTTTCAAAAGCATCTGTTCAAAATGGAGATGATCCACCAGTTTATGATCCAGTTCCGTATCTAGAGCAAGCCAGCCCAACCATTCAACCATGGTACCTCCATGCTAAATTGAAGCAACTTTCCAAAACCTACAAATCAAACCACACCAATTGAATTCATAGTGATTCCTAGAAAACACAAAACTTTATAAAACGTCAACCATAACAGTTATCTTAGCATTTGCCAGAAATGTGTGACAATTATAAGACATCAAATTTTAGACACAATTTCTAGACAAATGAAAATGAATATAGGAAAACCGAGACATGGGTTCTTTTGTGAACAGGGTGAATTAGATAACCCATAAACGATTTCCTTAATTTCATAATCATTTGAAAGAAATATGGGATTCTTCGGGACATTATTTCATTAACTACGTGAGGAAAAAATAGATTTAATTAATGCACAGAGACAACAGTGCGGCCATGCAAGAATCAAACCTGATTTTTGGGATGCTATGGTGGTTTGAGGAATTGAGATTGTGATTTGTTGTCACTAAATCCATGGATTCGTTGTCACAAAGGAAAACAAGTTTCTAATTAAATACATAATGAATTGTTTGAACACGGCGCAGGTGTTCAAAATGTACATGCATTTCCTCCTCTCTCTTGAGCCTTAGAAAATTTTTCTTGTTGACTTTACATTCACCCTTGCTTGCTTATCCTACTCCACTAGTTCTTTCTCTATACTAAAACACTTGTTCATCATTTACTAAAGTTTATGCCTTCCAAAGACACATTGCTTGGACTCTTGAACAAGTAAAGACATTTATCGAGTTTGTTGAAAGAGGACCAAGTTAGAATGCAGAATCTGGGTTTGAAGTTACATAAAAAATATTGACAAAGATGAATGTTTAAATTGAGTGAATTGTAGTCAATTTTTCCAGTATTGGACCAAATGGACAAATTTCTCATCGATCATTAAACTAAAGCTCTCTCTCTCTTCTCTCTCTCTCTCTTCTCTCTCTATATATATATATATATATTATATATAAATTATATATATTATATAGATTACTTGATATATATAATATATATATATATATATAATTATATATAATATTATAATATATATATATCTATATATTCATAATATTATATATATATATATATATATATATAGATATATATATATTTATCATATATATATATATATTATATAATATATAATATATATATATATATATATAATATATATATATATATATTTTGCTAATTTTTCTAAAAAAGGCATTGCAATTATCACTGGATTATGGTCTGGTAAACCACAACATTGTTTCTTTCTCTTTGAATTCATTTTTGGTTATTTACTGACCTGGGTTGTTTGTTCATGATTTTAGCTACAGAAATTGTACACATTCTGCAGCTAAACAATGATTCTATAGCTGATTCCATTCTGCAGCTAAACCAATGATTCTGCAGCTAATCAACAATTCTGCAGCTAGAAAATAATTATGCAACTATGCATTTAACTCAATGATTTATTTGTCAAACAACGAATTCTAACTAGAAATTGATGATCAACATGTCACTTCATCTACTTACATCATCTTTCACTATAACATCATGTTTCCATGTAACATTTCACATGACAATTTTTAGTGTTTCCTACAAATTTCAAAACAAACTAGCTTTCTCATACAACATCAGAATTTGATGATTCAAGCATCATTGAAAATATCTCGATGAGATCTACAAAATGAGGAAGCTATTTTCAGATTTTGAAATAGTAAAAAATGAAAAAGTTGCTGAAAAGAAATAACAGGTAACTTGAGGCACTACTTTCAACACATGTATAAACTCTCTTGCTTTACTTTCATGAAATTGTTTAATAGTACCGATTCTTATTTTTTATGTAAATTTCATTAATAGAGAAATTGATCACCTCTCTATTTTGATAACCTTACAATCCATTGGAGAGGAAGTACTAGTTTTTTGCAGGTTCCAGGAGGAAGAACAGATGACCATAAGCAAATAGTGTCTCTCAAAGACCACATTTATTTCACAAGAAAATGATCAGAGTAGCAATAGAGATGAAACATCAATGCATGAGCACATGTTAATGCATATCAGATCCAGCAATTGCAAGCCTTTCAGATGCCAAGTGTTTCCTTGCATCCATACTCCTTTAGTCAATAAAACCTTCATCTCATTTCCTTTACAGTCGCATTGCATTTCACTTCGTCAGTCAATAAAATTCTCATCTTATATTTTCCTGCCTTACTTTCACTAACTCATAACCCATTTTCATAAAGACATTCAGCTTGCTTACATGTTGAATTGTCCTTTTACTTTCCATTAACTTTTCGTTTTCCTTTCTGTTACATAAACCTTGATCCACTGCAAAATTTTCCATTCATAGTCCTTCAAATCATTGTTTCATGCTTGCATTAGATGATGGAGGATTCCTTAAGGCCTTCCTTCTAACAAGCCTTTGCCTATCTACATCGACACATTATCTAGGTCCAAGGCTAGAGTCCTCATTAGTACCTTGAGGCTTGTATGCCTTAATGATAGGCTCTCTCGCCAACAATCATGGGAATACATCAATGTCCCTTGATCGTTGGATCTTGAAAGTGGCTCAACATCGACTCATTTATTTGCCCTTCACAAGATGTACTTAGGTACCTTGGCACTCATTGACATTAATGGCGATTGAAGACTATATCATTTCATCATTTTGTAGTAGATACAATAGATTTAGCAGCAAAAATAAAGAATCCACTTCACAACCTCATCCACCATTTATGCAACCAAGAAGTAGATGAGTTCTACATTTCATTCCATGATCCAGAAGCAGCCACACTCTTCAATTTCCATAACTCATGCACATTGAAGGTAAGTGAAGATATGTGGTTTTCTAATTTTTATCATGCAATTCCTTAAAATACTAAATTGTAACTTTGGGAAATTCCTCACTTCCTCTTTCACATTGTCATACCTTTAGTTGGGGGGAAGGGGCATCATTTCATATCCATATATCATACACCATCACACATTTTCATTTCATCCTAGCATACTTGTCCTAATCAATTATGATTGCATTATGGTTCAAAAATTTATATGATTTTCAAATAATGTCTAGATTAAGAGAACACTATATGGCTAATCTTAAAGATGCATTCTTAAATATGTTCAATAAATCTTGCTGCAACAAAAAAAGCAAGATATTGAAACACAAGAACCAACCAAACATGTTGCAATTCAATGTATGACAAGGAATACTCTGCAAAAATAAAAAAAAAATTGTCAAATGCAAAGTTTAAGGACCTAATATAAGGCAAGCTCATTCAAAAGCAAAGTTGTTGCAAGCAAATCAAAGAATTAATGCAATATTTGCATGAGGACATGCAATTACTCTAGTTGGGGGGTTATGTTGGGCCTCCAAAATGTCTTCAAAATGACATCCACTTTCACCTTTATCGTCATCATTTCACTCACATGTCACATCTCCATAACCATATAACCTTTCATTAGCCACCATTTTCATAAATATATGGGTTAGGATCTTTATTTACCAAAGTTAATTATTTTATGTGTTTAAAGTGAATTTATGATTAAAAACTAGGAAATTAACATAGTTCATATATCTATATATGTGGCTTGAGTTTCATGACATGTGTAGGTCATTTGGAAGCTTCCAAGGCACCCTTATGTGGCCTCCAATGCTTAAATTTGAGTTCCCTTCAAAGGAGATTTGGATATGTGTCTTCTTTGGATTGTAACTCTAGGAGGTGTCTCATCAGTTCCTATTTGGATTAGAACTCTATGAGACACCTAGGGGATATGTGTCTCATTATGAGCTATTTGGTTGTAACTATATAATATTTTAGTGGAACTTCATTAAATAGGGTAGCTTCTTATGTTTTTGTATAAATAGGAGAGCCTTTTCCTTTGAAAGGCATGTGTAAAGTTGGGGAAATGCTCATGTTTTTAATAGAGAATTTGGATCTTGTTCTTGGAGATTTGAGATTTAGTTTTTCTTTCATATGGAGTTTCTTCACTTGCCATCCTCATGCTTTTGGATTGGCCATCTATATTGTGTGAAATTTATCGTTTTTCATAGATTAAGATTTACTGCTTTCATAGATTAAGATTTATTTCTTTCATATCTTTTCCCGTGTGAGAGGTTAAGAGTGATTGTTTTTATTTGCTCTTAAGATCCTCATTTAATTGCATTAACTCATATTCCTAAAGATCATTTCCAGAAATTGATTTAATCATATTTCAATATTGAATGGTTGAATATTGAATACATGCAATTATTGAATTATTTTCTGCACACTTTACTTGCTTCTTTAGGACATTAGAAGTTAATGTATAAATAGTTGCTTACACCTCATCTCAAGAAGGAAACACTTCATAATTGTATGTTGGAGTAACTAAGTATACATTAGCTGTTTTTTATTCCATATGTTAGTTGAAATTCATTTTTATTATTTGATTTCATAGATTACATGAATTGGTTTATCATTATTTGGTTTAGTAGTTAGATTGATCTAAATTGGAAGTTAATTTCTAGCATATACATTGCGTGCATGCTTCGCAAGTTTTACGAAACCCCCCAGTTGACAAATTAAATGATATGCAATTACTTTGCCTCAAAAGTCCTCCTCCACCCAATGACATGCCCCATGGATCCAGTTGAACTGTACTCTCACGCAGTGATCTTTCTCATCATAATGTGGGTCATATGGGTTGTAACTTCAGAGGCTGAATGGATAATTCTTCATTTGATCTGCTTCAACATCCACTTGCTTGAAACTTTGGATCTCATATAACCCAATTCGCAACGGATGAGTAGGCCAAGGGAACTTCTTCTTCCGGTGCAGTCTAGCTGTCAATCCTACCAAGATGTGATATGCTACTTCATGCATGACGAGTATGTCCAAGGAAAGCTTTGGTAGAACATGTAGAGGCTTCTCTACATTGAACATTTGTAGGAAGGTACTGGGTGGTGAGGCATACCAATCAATAATTTCTATCAGTGCCTCCATTGCTTCCTTTGACATGCAGGGTGGATCTTGTTTGAATATCATCTTGTAAACTGGGGTTACAAAATGATAATATGACCATGTGATTACTCCTCGGAAGCTGCATTCAGACAACAACTTACAATATGTGTTCACAACAGTCTATACCGATGACCATGCCCACTCCAAGCCCAGGAACTCCTGTCAGACATAGATTGCATCAAAGATGTAGGAAAACATGTATATCTCTACTTACATATCTCTGGGTGACTGTCGAGCCTTTGTTACTTGTTCCTTCAGCTGATGAGCCAACATGATGGACCAGTTACATGGTTTATCCTCTCTGGCCAGTTTGTTTAGCACAATCACCCAACTTTGTGGGAAGGTTTTCATGCTTTCTTGGCCACATAGTCAACATGAAAATATAACCACATATTGATATGCCTTCCGTAGTATCTTTGCCTTATAGATCTGGTTGAGTGTCATCCTAAATCTAGCTAGCTCCTTTACCCAATTCCTCAGAATGTCTCTAGAGTTGGCATTATTGTTAGGTAAGCTGAAAGGAGTCTCCATGATTGTCACAGGCTTCGACATCTGATACATATCATCATAATCCTGTACCCAGAAGGTGGCAAGATTCATCCCATTGACACTTCTCAAAGTCATCATCTCAGGATCAGTGTGTGAGACGATCCACTGTATCATGTCCGTGCATGGGAACACAGGGTATCTGCATGCAATCTGATACAATCCAAACTTGTGAATGTTCACATACACCTGACAGTCTTCAAGGTCTTCCCTAAAAGTGCTTGGAAATGATTCATTTACCTCTTTCCATTTCAGGTTGATGTCCTTGTCTAGAAATAACTTGGTATCTTCATAGATCGGTAGACATGCATAACCCTGTTCAACTGTTGCTCTAGTTGCACTTCTGTCAGTGTCATTTGATCCTACTCTCTTGGAGGCCATTGATCCTATACTGCTAAGAGGCAAATGAACTCCTGAAAGATCTAGAGACAAATAAACATGCATGGCAAGAAATCTATTAGTGAAAACCAAAGCAAATTTGGGGGATGACATAACACATACCTAGGGAATGATAAGCAAAAATTGCACAACTTTTTCTAGGAGGCTCACTGACTAGTTGCCAAAAACACATAAAAGATTATTTGGGTTGTCTAGAAGGCAAGACTAGCTACTAGATTTGTGCAATGCGCAATCAAGGTTGACTTCTGACTATTGGGATTGTGCAATGCACAATTCTAGTTGGCAATGACAACAGGCTCAGGGACTACATTGCACAATTTTCTTAGCCAACAGTCATTCTCCCTCATAAATGCACAAAGCAGTCCTTGAGGATAGTGCTTAGATAGAAATACGCATTTCTGGAGAGCAGGACAGAGTCTTCCTTCTCTAGATGGCGCAATGTTGTTTGGGTGAGGCAGAGTCTAGGCCATGGTTAGCCAGACCTGGACATGGGCAACTGAAAAAAAAATCTGAAAGTGAATGCATGGCGACACTAAGTGAAAGTAGAAGTGATTGGTCATGCATGCAAACATTAAATGAAAGATTCAGTAGAAAGATTAACATACATGTGGGTGAATCGAGTCATCAAATCAATGACCATTCGTGCAAAACAGTTTCATGCATGTGACAGTAGTGAGATAGCAATAAAAACTGAAATGGTTCTAGTACAAGCTATTATGCATGTAAATGATAGCAAGCATTCAAATAAATCAAGCAAACAACACTCTCACAAGCAAAAACACAAGAAGCAATAGAAATGTTGAAAAAGAAAAGTTGAGACCACTTACCCATGAACAGCTGAGTCAAATGTGTCGAAGAGTCCTAGATGTGTTGTGGAATGTTAGAGCTCCAAGATTGATGATAATTAATGAGCTTTGATGTGTCAAATAAATAAGTTTGAGCTCATGACACACATGCCACAAATCTAGGAAAAAGCGACACTTGGAGGAAAGGTTCTAAAACAATTTTGCATGTAACCTTCAACTGCTAAAAATAACTCCCTAAATCATGGGATGATTTTTTCATGTTGCCTTTCGCTATTCTAGGAAAAGGCAAGCCATGTGTGCAATTCAAGTTTCCTCGGTCTTAGGTGGAACTATTCAATCCATCTGCTCATGCATAAGGCTACTTAATTGTTGGGAGAAAACGTGCATTTATGGATAGGAGCTAGGTTGGCTGCCCAGGAGATTTGCAAATTTCTGGGCAGAGCAGCTGACTGCCGCCCAGGATTGCACAATTCCTAGGCTAAGTAGCCCTTCTGGGAAGGATTTCACAATTTTATGGTTGAAGCCTAACTAACAATATTTCGCAATTCTGGAGCCTAGCATGTTGCCAGAAAAAATTACGCAATTTGTGGAGGGAAGGTTGGTTTCCCTCTAGAATTATGCAATTTATTGGGGGAGCTGCTTAGCCTGTAGCTGGACCAAGTGTGATTGATCAGCCTGTTAGGGGAATTCATCAAGCTTTGATCGATAGGTTGTCCTTGTGCCAAAAAAAAAACACTAAAGCTTTTGTACATGACGAAGCAAGACAAGGTGTTGTGAAAAGTTGGTAGGGAGATTCCAAAATGAAGCTAAGGAAAATTTTTGGAGGGTGGTTGTAGTCACTAAAACAATACCCAATCTTGCAAAGAGTGCTTTCCAAAAATTAGAGGTAAATTTTGCATCTATGTCAGGTATAAATTTTTGGTGTTCCATGCAATCTAAAAATTTCTTTCATGAATATTCCAACCAAATGAACAACTTTATATGTTGATTGAACTAGTATAAAATGTGCAACTTTAGTTAATTTGTCACTAAAACCTTGATTGAATCATGTTGTCTTCTAGTTCTATGTATGCCCATAGTAAAAAAAAAAAAAAAACTTCCCATTTACATTCTAAAATGGGAAAGGGGTTCTATAATCCAACAAAATGATGATGCTCTACTTTCACTTTTTGGCATCCTAAGACCTTGCTACATATTCATCAACCTCCCCCTTCATTCTTGTTGGGAAAAATACTGAAATGATTGGAGGGGGAGGGGGTTTTGGGCGAGGTGTGTGAATAAGTATTTTCAAATCATTAAAATTTCCAATTTCATTTCCTCATTTGTGTACATAACTTTACAAAAAGGAACTCAAATGTGTATAAGAATGTTCTTAGACAACTAGCGGATATCCAGTAAAATTATTTTTTAGTTAATTCATCTTTTGCTTATTTTGATCCAGTGCATCAATAATTCATTAATCATTAAATAAATAACCATGTGAAATAAGAACAAAATAAGCCATCACACATAAGAAACACACATGAACACCACGATTTAAGGTGGAAACCCAATGTAGGAAAAACCATTTAATGTTGTCGTCCCTGTCTTATTTTTAATATAAATAAAATATTTTACAATCTTGTATTGGTGCAGAATCATACTAGTATGTGAGAACCCACCTGCAGAAGGCTACAACCTTCGTTCGTTCTCCAACTCCTACTAGAAGAGAGCTCCAATCCCCTGAATCTTGTACTGATGTAAACTTATAGTAGTAAGAAGACATTAACTTGCAGAAGGATACAACCTTTTCCTTTTCTCCAATAGCTACTAGAAGGGAGCTTCAACCCCCTGATATGATTTACCAACTACCACTGGAAGGAAGCTCCAAATCCCTCATCACCAGGGACCATGTTTCATAAATTTTCATACTGGATCCACCTGCTACACATCACAAATTGTAGGCCACATTTCATCGAATTTTCAGACTAGACCCACTACCAACCATTAAGCTCAAAACCAATCATCAAAACTGAACATATGCCATACCCGGGTTTCAACATACATAGAAATCACTCATTAAGATGCTATAAACACAAATCAAATTATTTCATCATCATGACTGTCATCTCAGATCTATTGGATCTGATCCATATTCAAACTCTTAGGCGCATACTTAGTTTAGATGAAGCAAATCATCAATAGCCCATTACATGCATATTTACTTCATATCTAACTATTCATAAGATTTCCATCACATGCACACACATACTACCACTTTGATCTTCATCACCTTATATAGATTAACCTTTATCCAATACGACAAATCAAAAACATACTCCAGCCAATGGGTTTCTTAGAAAGGATCAAAACATATGTTACTCGGCTCAATACCATAGGGAAATACCATGGTGTGGAAACTGCACATGCTTCTTCGTACTCGCATGTGTATGTAGCATTTTTTAACAAAACCCATGTATACTTCATGAAATTTCAACTTTATCATACTTCTACCTCTGAACTGTTATGCCTTTGTCATACCTCTGCCTCTGAATTGTTATGCTTAATTTGTCATATCTCTGTCACATCTATAAACACATCATTTTTACATCTTCAACAAGTAGCTTTCCATCAAGAGATAACTCATCGATTAGGTTTCCATTCATTAGGTAGGTTTCTATCAAGGACAACAAATAATTCATAATGCCAACAATCTCCCCCTTTGGACTTGATGGCAACCACTTTGGTGTTTGGTCACCAAAACTTGTAAATACCTATAAAACACATCAAGGCAAGCACCAAACCAAGATAATCTCCAAACACCAACCTACTCTCCTCCCTTGACATTAAGAGAAAAGGGATGACCATTTGAATGAAGACTTTTATATCTAAACTGTTGAGTATGAACATTGATCATGCTCCCCCTGAGCACATGTTGAATTTTTTGATGAGTGTACAATGAAGTACATGACTCTATGACTCATATGAATTTTCCTATCACCAAGGACTCAAACTTTCATCAATAACCTAATCGCAATGGGTTTACATATTTGACATAATTATTACATCAACTTCCCAAACACAGTGGGATTACAAATTACATCACATGTCCAAAAGGACTTGACCACAATATTCCATTCATGGCTGAATTTTACAATGATTACATCATAGGTCTTTACATGAGTTTTACTTCAAATGATAGATAATAAATTTATAATCAAGACCAAAAATCTCAATAAGACCATGATAGCCATCAACAACTATTATACACCATATATGATCTGCACCATAGGCATCTTTCATCAGCACCAAGAACAAAAACATGTATATGTCCATCATCAATTCGCAAGATAAAATAATGTACCTTCAATATCATCAACCTATGACCAAGCATGCAGGGAAATATTTTCCATAGATATTTGCTATCAACTCATCCTCTTGACCTCATCAAGGCCAACTTTTCTTTTTCCCCTTAGTAGAAAAATCCTTAATCCATGTTCATCAAAGCATAGTTTTTCATGCATCAACTAAGCATATTCCATATCTCCAAGCAGTAATGACCATATATTCACAAAACCATTCACATCATATCATGTACATGTATAAGCACCATAGTCATCATCCATGAAAACAACATCATCATCAAATAATCATAGCAATAACTGCATGTTAGTTCCACATCGAACCCCAACATATCAAACATGTATCATTACTAGAGAGTTATCCCACACTTGATAAGCATCAACCATGATAATCAACATATGTGAGAACTAATCCTATAATCATAAAGTAATATAGGGAGATGTATTCATCATAACTTAACATCATCAATATGTGAATAAGTATGCCATGTCTCCAAATAACCATGTCTTCATGAATCCTATAGTAACACCATTCTCTTGGCCCATTTTCTTCATCCAAGAAGAACTATCATACTAAAGTCACTTCATCAATATGAAAATCATCCATAACATCCTTATATATAGTTCATCCATCATAGAGATAACAATATGCATCTTGCTTCTCATCAAATTGGAAAAGAAAATCATGAGCTTGCCATCATTTGTTAGTAACTCATCTCATAAAAAGAAACAATATACCATGTGAGAGCCAACAAATATAGGAATCATCATCCATAATTGCACCATATGCACATCATGCATGATAGCAGCATAAAAGTAATGAGTGACACTCATAAAATAATGAGGTTGTATAATCAAGCTCTATTTATCTCATTGAACTTATGAAGATCACCATGTAAGCAACATAACATATGTACCATATGCATCATCAAAAGAATCATCCATAAATCTAATAAGTAACATCATAATGACTATGTGACTCAAGCAATACAAGTATCATCCATGATTGCATCATAGGCAACTTATGATTGCATCATAACATGATGCATTATTTAAACACTTCAGTAACATAAGCATCATCACCATTGATAATTATCATTATGTACCAAGGACTTCTAAAGAAAACTAATATCAACAATGCATTATTAGAAGCATAGAAAATACTCCCTCTAAACATGTTCTAGCTGCTCAATGTTAGATATGATAATATCATTTCATATATCAGTAAGAATCATCAAGGCATCATCACCAACTAGTCATCCATCAAGTTATCAACAACTTATAAGGGCTAAAAGAACTTCTAAATAACATCAATAGACTGTAACCATCAACCATTAGAGTCATGAAAGTCAAATAATAATAGATTGAACCATATCAAACCCTTCTCTTGAGTCTGTCCCCATGATTCTTCATCAAACCAAGATATACGCGACTATTCAATTCAGAACTCATGTATACATGTGACTTTATTTATAGGATCCACGTATAGAAAGTGAAATACTGAAATTTCACACTTTCAGCTCCCCCTGAGTCTGTTTTGTTTGTACTTGTGCATCATTGCTATGCCAAAGCCACTGTCAATAGTATAAGCAACATGAAATGAAAAACAACCATGGGAGTCGTCATCAAGACAACACATGTATTACTCCCCCTGAGATTACATACCACTGATCCTAAGGACCTGATAATTATCTTCTATTTTCATGAGGTCAAGTACCTATCACCACTTCTACAACCACTAATTAAAATATTCATTTAAGAATAATGGACTAGAATAGGCACCATGTTATTTTACTCTATGTCTGAATCTTTCTCACATCTATGAGAATTCCATTCTTCAAACACATATAATTTGTCTCGATTTATATATCCTCTTATTATGGCTTTTCTGGTTACTTCATTCATAACCTTCCAGTTGGTTGATGTAAAAAAACTTATATTTCTCTTATTTGCCATTTTTCCTACACTTAGAATATTCTTCTTTAGTCCTTGAACTAATAAAGTGTAGAAATTATTGCTATAGATCAACAGATTATGCAATAGACTAAAGAAAAATACAAGATCTACTTCTACAACAAAATTTGCAGAAGCTTAATCGAATTGAGAAATATCAATGAGAACACATATAACTGAGAATGAGAAATCAATCACACATAACATAGAAGAAATAACTCGGGGAAAGCCTCATCCTAAAATCCCTATCTCTGTATTATCATACAAGTGGAAATATTGTCCAAGTTACAAAAAGAATCAGCTCTCAAGCTATCCTGCTATCACTGCAATCAAACAATACAACTCATAGACTAAATAGACACTATATATGTCCTCCTCAAGATCTCCAAGCCTCCTACTTCCTTGTGCAGTTTTTCTTGGGGTCTAGTGATGCCACATGTGTGAAATTGGCCTCATCACACACACAAAACCTGAAGAAGTAACTGCACAATCCTCAAGGAAAGAATTCCTTCTGCATGCAAGGAATATTCACAATGGAATATTCTAGCAACTGATAGTACATTTCCCCTCCATATGATCTCAATTGGGTCTCTATTTGAACTGGCATGCATGAGTTATTTATGAGAGAATATTCAATTATCTAAAGTGCAACAGTTACATGCATGCATGCATTAACTAACTGAACTCACAATTAATTTAGCAAACTGTTTGAATTAACCTAATAGGACTTGAATTAGTTAACTAAGTCAACTAATTACAACTCAATATTACAACTCATCCTTATCTCTTTAACTTATGGATAAATTCATCAATTAATGGAGTAACTATTGCATGTCCCCACATAGACTTCATGTTTGATTTTCTACAGCTAATTAACTCATGGTGAACTAATTAATTATTTTACAAACACTTCCTAAGATCAAATTCGAATTTTACTTCTCTAATTTAGTTCAGCGACTAACTAAAATAGGAAGGTATCCCGAAATGCTATTTATAGTAGTACTAAATTTAGCACTTATATATTTAACATTTCTTGTTGCTATTGTCAACACTCCCTCTAAACAAGAAAGGGATTATCAGTAACCCCAATCCTTTCTCTGTGGAACTCGAACTTGCATTTTGACAATGCCTTAGTCAAAATATCTGCATCCTATCCCTCGGTTGAAACATATAGCAACAACATGATCCTCTTAACCACACAGTCTCAAAGATGGTGATACCAGATATCAATGTCCTTGGACCTGTCATGAAAAACTAGATTCTCAGAGAGTTTGATAAAAATCTGTTTATCGCAGTAGATCAAAGTTGGATTCATCCTCTAACCAAAATATCCCACTAGAATCTTGCACATCCAAATGGCCTCACATGCAACCTAACTAACAACCATGTATTCAGCCTCTGTTGAGCTAAGTACAAGTGACCTCTGTTTCCTACTGTACTAGGAAAATGTAGCTGAACCAAGGTTGAATATTCCTCCATAAGTGCTCTTCTGATCTAATGGACTCCCTACCCAATTTGCATCTGTGAAGCCCTGAAGCTTCACTCCCTATATTCGTCTGTACCACAATCTAAACTAATATGTGCCTCTGAGCTATCTCAGCACATGCTTCGCTGCCTTACAAAACAGCTTCATAGGCTTAACCATAGCTTGACCTAGCTGGTTCACTGTAAAGCATAAGTCGGGTCATGTGTTCACCAAATACATAAATAAACCCACC
This sequence comes from Pinus taeda, assembly GCA_000404065.3. Lineage (NCBI taxonomy): Eukaryota > Viridiplantae > Streptophyta > Pinopsida > Pinales > Pinaceae > Pinus > Pinus taeda. Next base: position 60,639 of record APFE031018743.1, read on the forward strand.
AGCTACCGATAAACAGTAGCAGCTACTACCTCACTTGAAGTAGCATCCTCCTTCCTCCAGTTCCTAGCTAGAGGTGTCTGCATGAGCTTGCACTTCTCCATGTGAAAGTGCCTGAGTATCTCATTGGAATACTTGCCTTAAGACACAAATACTTCACCATCTTTCTGCCACACCTCCATGCCTAGAAAGTAGTGCATAAGACCCATGTATTTCATTTCAAACTCTCTTGCAAGGTCCTCCTTATAAGACTGTATGAGCTAATCATCACTTGTCAAAATAAGATCATCGACATAAATAACAATGATCAATGGTTTACCTTCTACCATGATGTGGTAAAGGTTTGCATCTACCTCACTTTTGTTGAAGCCCAACCTGGAAAAATAGCTATCGATCCCAGTGTACCAAGCACGGGGTGCTTGCTCCAGCCCATAAAAATTCCTCTTGAGTTGACACACATGCTACTCTCGATCGAAGGTCTCAAAACCCTCTGGTTGCTCAATGTACACCTCCTCCTCAATCTTCCCATTGAGGAATGTTGTCTTCACATCCATTTGGTGGATATTCCACCCCATCTAAGCTGATAGTGCCAACATCAATCTATGGGAGCAAAAGTCTCATCATAGTTGATCCCCTTGACCTATGAGAAACCTCGGGCAAGAATCCTTGCCTTATGTTTCTCAACGCTTCCATAAGCTGCCTTCTTTGCCTTGTAAAGCCATTTGGAACTCACCACTGACTTACCCTGAGGTCTTGGGACAACATCTGACACACTATTCCAAATGATAGAGTCATACTCCTCTACCATTGCATCAACCCAGACTGGTTGCTCCACTGCCTCCTCGAATGAAGAAGGTTCAGTATCTACACACTCCCCAACCACAACCATGTACCCAGCGTACCGCTTGGGTGACCTCCTCTATCTGCACTGAGAATATGCCTGTCCCACATTCTCCTATGCATCCATCATCAACCTGTCAGCTTCACTCGAGCATTTCTGCCCATCTCTAGAAGTCCCAGCATGAGTGGATGTCTCCACTACTAGATTCTCTACATGTGGCTACTCTGCATCACTCTGAGGCTCCTCCTCCTTATGAACTGAAAGTTCCTCCTCTGCATGAAACTTGAGCTCCCTCTCAAGTGATAATCGCATGGCTTTCTACTCGTCGAACTTCAGATCTCTGCGTACCACTATCCTCTGATTGGTAGGTAGGTACACTCGATAGTTGTGGGGTGTCTCTGTGTACCCCACAAGTATTCCCAACACAACTGTTGAATCCAGCTTCTTCCTGGCATCTTTGGTCACATGACAGTAAACTGATGATCCAAAGATTCGGAAGTGACTCGCATTTGGTCGCTTCCCTGAAAAGGCCTCCATAGCCATCTTCATTCCCAGTATATGGTGTGGGTTTCTGTTCTGCAAGTATATTCTTGTCTTGCATGCCTCAACCCACAAATGCAGTGGTAGGCTTTGGTCATGCAAAATTGCTCGAGTTGCTCCCACAATTGATCTATTCTTCCTTTCAACCACCCCATTCTATTGTGGGTTATGGGGTGCTGTCAATTCCCATTTAATTCCTTCTACAACGCAAAAGTATTTAAACTATTGGGAGACATACTCTCCACCATTTTCACTATGGAAGGCTTTTATTTTATTTCCATATTCTTTCTCTGCCAAGGATTTAAACTCACAAAACCTCAAGAAGGTCTGATCCTTGTTTTGCATAAAGTAGATCTAGCATCTATAAGAAAAATCATCAATAAAAATAACATAGTACCTATGTTTAGCAGTGGAGGTTATAGAGAAAGGTCCACAAACATTTGAGTGAACTCACTCTAGGGTTGCTCCAGCTCTACTGTCTCGATCCTGAAAGGAGGATTTTGCATACTTACCCAAGGTACAACTTTGCATGTATTCATATGCTCCATTTTCCCCTTGGGTAATCTGATAGAAATCTACTACATGATCTTTAGGGCTCCATGGTGCAAGTGGTCCAGTATTCTATGCCATAGATTGCCAACATCTGGGCTTTGCACCATCTCAGCTTTGGAACTCAATGCAACATAGTTGTCTACCTCCATCTTGTAGAGATTCTTTACTCGAATCCCAATTCGCTTTGTCTGTCTAGTACTAATATGCCTCAGGAATACCTTTCCTTTACTAAAGACTACATCATAGCCTTTATCTTCTAGCATAGTGACAGACACAAGATTCTTCTTCAGACCTGGTACATACTTTACATCAGTCAGGGTGAGGGGAGCTCCATGCTCCCTCTGAAACACAACCGTACCTTCACCTGAAATACGATACTTTCCATCATCACCCATTCCATTCCACATTTGGAGATCCTTCTCCTCCAAGGTACTGAAAACATTCTTGTCACCTGACATGTGGAATGAAGCTCCACTATCTAGGTACTACACACATCCCACCATGGATGAAACCATGCATGCTATAAGCGAGAAATCCAGCTCAAACTATGAGGCCAATGCCTCACCATCAGATCCCTTCAAGGAACCCTTCTTGGATTTCTTCTGTGAACAATTTGTAGCATAATGTCCCACTTCATGACAATGAAAGAATCACACTTTCAATTTGTCAATCTTCTTCCCACCATGAGAAGAAGCGGATTTGAGATGGGATGCCTTCCCTTTCCTTTTCCTCGCCTTACTTGCTAAGGCTATATTTTCCTCATCATCTTGCTTTAATGAGGATCCATCTACGATGCTTCTTCTTATCTCCTCCTACATCAGATCCAACCAAATTCATTCCCAATCTAGCAATTTTTCTCTTCCATTAACTGAGTCTTGGTAGCTATGCCAGCTCTTAGGAAGACCGAGGAGTGCAAGCCTCACCATGTCATCATCAGTAATCGTGATCCCTACACTTCCAAGCTCATCCCTGCAGGTAGTGAGCTTGTTCAGATATGTAGAGATCATGTCACCCTTTCCACACTTGATCTTCTGAAGTTTGTCTTTCAACACCAACTTCCTCTGATCACTACTATTCTGATATAGATCTTTCAATGTTTTCCACATCGAAAATGGTGTCTCCTTCCCATGGAGGCTCGAGACAATGTGGTCTTGAACTCCCTCCAGGAGGATTCTCCTTGCTCTAGCCACACATTTCTTCCATTCTACCAATTGAGTATCATCAGTTGGCTTGGGAAATTCTTGATCAATGAAGTCCTTTAGACCATTATCCTCTAATACTACTTCCATACGACCCTTCCAGGCTATATAATTTGAGCTACCATCAAGGGCATACTCAAGTCTTAAACTGTTGAACGCCATTGGTGAAATTAAGATGTGATAAGAACTCAATTTCTATATTCAGGAACCACAAACTTCAAATGTTTCCCTTCTTGTATACTTTTCTTCACCTTGATCACCTTTGCTCTAATACCATGTAGAAATTCCCACTATAGATCAACAGATTATGCAATAGACTAAAGCAAAATACAAGACCTAATTATACAACAAACTTTGCAGAACGTTAATCGAATTGAGCAAGATCAATGAGAACACATATAACTGAGAATTAGTAATCAATCACACATAACAAAGAAGAAATAACCCAGGGAAAGCCTTAGCCTAAAACCCGAACCTCTGTATCATCATACAAGTGGAAATATTGTTCAAGTTACAAAAAGAATCAACTCTCAAGCTATCTTGCTCTCTTTGCAATCAAACAATATAGCTCATAGATGGAATAGACATTGTATATGTCCTCCTCATGCCCTCCAAGCCTCCTATTTCCTTGTGCAATTTTTCTTGGGGTCCAGTGATGCCACATATGTGAAATTGGCCTCATCGCACCCACAAAACCTGAAGAAGTAACTGCGCAATCCTCAAGGAAATAATTCCTTCTGCATGCAAGGAATATTCACAATGGAATATTCTAGCAACTGATAGTACATTTCCCTTCCATCTGATATCAACTGGGTCTCTTTCTGAACTGACATGCATGAGTTATTTATGAGAGAATATTTAGTTATCTGAAGTGCATTAGTTACATGCATGCATGCATTAACTAACTCATAATTGAATTCACAATTAATTCAACAAAATGTTTGAATTAATCTAACTGGACTTGACTCAGTTAACTAAGTCAACTAATTACAACTCAATATTACAACTCATCCTTATCTCTTTAATTGATGGATAAATTCCTCAATTAATGGAGAAACTGTTGCATGTCCCCACATAGACTTCATGTTTGATTTTCTACAACTAATTAACTCATGGTGAATTAATTAATTAATTTACAAACATCTTCTAAGATCAAATACAAATTTTACATCTCTATTTTAGTTTAGGGACTAACTAAAATAGGAAGGTATTCCGAAATGCTATTTATAGTAGTACTAAATTTAACACTTCTACATTTAGCATTTCTTGTTGCTATTTTCAACATAAAGCATCAGCTGCTACTCTACTTTTATTAATTGTGGCTTTACCTTGTCCCAATACTTTTGCTAAAACTTTAGTTCTAGGAATAACATTACCAAGATGGTTTTTCTTAAGAGTCTCCATTTTACTCTTATCTCTAGCCATGTAATGAGAACACCCACTATCTATGTACCATTCATCTTCATCTTCAAATGAACAGAGATCACGACCAAACCTTATATGTTCTTCTTTTTCTTGCTTATTGGTGGATCCATCTTTTTCAGGTCTTCTGACATTAATGTTCTTATCTAGTTGCTTACCATGTTGTCTATAGTGATCCATAGACTTTTTCTTGCATTCTTTCGCTACATGCCCAAAATTGTTACAAGCATAACATCTTATATGTTTTGTATTCCTTCTATTGAAATCAATGGCTTCGTGAACAAACATATTGCAAGAAAAAAATATCTTTTAAAGTACTTGGAAGTTGATGATCTTTATTTAAGATGGTTATTAGCTTGAAATATTCTACTTCTACAATAGGCTGCAACATGTCCATAATTATGACATATAGAACATTCGACATTATTGATCAAAGGAGAAAATCAATTAACACTTCTATGGTTAGGAGTAAATGATTTCCTTTGAATACTTTCTTTCCTTGGTTGTTGATGAGGTTGACTTCTTATCTTCTTGTTTAGCATTTCATATTTTGCATTATAATTTCTTGTCTTAGCTTGTGAACTAGATTCACCTTCAATAGTTTCATGAAAGCTAAGATCAGATCTGATGGCAGGATACCTTTGATTACTAAGAATATTATCCAAAATCTTAGTACTATCTTGAAATCATAAATGTTTATCCTTTTCTTCTTATTTACCTTTTAGGATATTTACCTCAACCTTATATTGCATTTCCTTTTCTAGATATCACTTCTTGATGATTTATTCAACCTTTCTTCCTTCCTCCATTTGTTGTTTTAATTTGAGAATTTCTTCTTGCAACCCATTTTCTTGTTCTTCAAAAACTTGTAGTAGAGCCTCATTCCACTTATTTGATTTTTCAATGTCTACTCTTAAAGAGATGACCTCAGCTTCAGTAGCTTCATAATATTGGTTAGATACCATACGAACATGATCCTTGTTATCATAAGCCTACAACATATCGTTAAGATTCACAATATTTTTCAAAGCAAGATCAAGTTTTGTTCTAAGAACAACAATTTCTTCTAACATGTCTTATTTTGAATCAACAACTCCATTTTTCATTTTGGACACATTGTTAGATATAAGATTAACTGAGAGATATTCCTTTGGTTCTTCTTCATGTATTTCTTATAACATATCCCATAATTTCTTTGTAGTAGTATAAGGCATAACCTTATTCAGTATTGAATCATATATGCTCAAAAGATGTTACTCAAATCCTTACTTTTCTTTTGCACTTCTTTGTTTGATGGAGGAAACTTGGTGTAACCATTGCACACTAGATGCCAGACATCAAGATTAATTGGATTATGTTTCATATTTCCCTTCCATTGTTGATAATTATCTTTTCTTAGCATAACCACATCTACATTTTCCATTGATTATAACTTACCTTGATTTGCTTCTTCAAGAGGATTACTTTCACTTTTACCCATAAGTGTAAACTTAGTGGTTTCACTATCATCATCACTATCATTGTTGCATAGACAAGAAAATGGATCACATCTTGAACAAAAACCCATACCATATGATGCTTCATCTTCTTCATTCTTGACCAATAGAAAGAGGGTTGCTCCCAAACTTGAATATTTGCTCAACGATTTCCCACACATTAGCTTCTAGTTCTTGTAAGTATGTTGTCATCCTAACTTTCCAAAAGTCAAAGTTAGTTCCATTAAATATAGGAGATTTGATAGAAAATACTTCTTCGTGACTACCCATATTGATGGATCTCCTTCAAGTGATCAAGATTCTTCCAAAGGACCTGATTTGATACCAATTTTTGGGAATCATACCCCGCAGGGGGTGGTGTTGGTGTGAATCGTTGTTTTCAAATAATTAAAATTTCCAATTTCATTTCCTAATTTCTGTATGTGATTTTATAGAAGGGAACCTGCACATGTATGTGACTATTCTTAAGACAACTAGTCTATATCCAGTAAACTTACTTTTTAGTTAATTCATATTTTGTTTATTTTGATCTAGTGCATCAGTACTTCATTAATAATTAAATAAATAACCATGTGCAGTATGAAAAAATAAACCATCAAACTTAAGAAACACAAATGAACACCAGGATTTAAGGTGGAAACCCAATGCGGGAAAAAACCACCTGTTGTGTCGTCTATGTCTCCTTTTTAATATAAATAAAATCTTTTACAATCTTGTACTAGCGTAGACTCATACCAGTGTGCAAGTACCCACCTGCAGAAGGCTACAACCTTCACTCGTTTTCCATATCCTACTAGAAGGGAGCTCTAACCCCTTGAATCTTGTATTGGTGTAAAATTATAGCACATAGGCACCAACCTCCATAAGGATACAAAAATCACTTGTTCTCTAGCTACTATATGAGTGGAGATTCAACCCTTTGATATAATTTACCATCCACCACTAGAAGGATGCTCTGACTCCATCATCTCCAGGGACAACATTTCATAAATTTTTATACTGGATCCACCTGCTACACAACATCACAACTTGTAGGCCACGTTTCAGTAAATTTCCAGACTAGACCCACTACCAAGATTTAAGCTCAAAACCAATCATCAAAATTGAAACTTATTACTGAAAATCAATCATTAATCTCTGACCCAACTAAATCAACCAATCATTGAAGTAACCAAAAACTCAACCGATCTATTAGAGCAGTCAGATCACTATAACCAGAATACCAAACAACATACTACACATCACAGAAACTAGATTATGTTACTGCAAGCTTTGATTACCAATATGTCAAAAAATGTATGCTACTTTACACTAGAAAAATTTCATGTGTATGCACCTTTCATGAAGCATACCCACATACATATCTTCAACCTATGTAACCTAAAAATTAGACCATTTTCACTTTGGAACAAGCACCGAATCATACACAGATCTATTGCATCATTTTGAAACAACTAAAAAATCTTCAGTGAACTTCAATAACATCTAGAAAGTAACCTCAACATTCTTCTATCAATCAATACATAATCAAAAATCAATATTTAAACCCATATTATCAAGAATACTTCATTGAGAGACAACAAAAACACATCAAAACTAATACAACCTTTCATCAAACTCCTAGTTTATGTATGTGCTTTCCTCAAAGAATATATGTGTCTGTGCGTTCTTTTTAGAAAAAAAATTTGCAAGTACACGACTTACTAGAAACACACTAGTGTGTGCACATGCATTATAGGCTATAAAACATTCATACAGATATGCAAATTTAGAATCAAATCTTTGTTGCAACACATAAATTCAGACATACCCAAACCTTGGCATACATACAAAGTCACACGTTAAGACACTATCAACACAAATCATCTCATCTCATCATCATGATTGTCATCTCAGACCTATTGGATCTGATCCATTATCAAACTCTCAGGTGCATACTTACTTTAGATCAAGCAAAGCATCAATATCCCATTACATGTATATTTGCTTTAGATCTAACTATTCATAATATTTCCATCACTTGCACACACACACTATGAGTTTGATCTTCATCACCTTATATATCTTAGCCTTTATCTAATACCAAAGGTCAAAACCATACTCCAACGAATGGTTTTCTTAGACAAGATCAAAACATCTGTTACTAGGCTCAGTACCACAGGGCAATACCATGGTAAGTACCCTTGGTATTTAGAATACCATGGTATAGAAAGTGTATGCACCTTTCCTTCTTCATACTTACATGTGTACCTATATTTTCTTAATAGAACGTGTGTATACTTCTTGAAATTTTATCTTTATCATACCTACGTTCTGAACTGTTATGACTTCATCATACCTACGCCTCTGAATTGCTATGCTTTTGTCATATCTTTGTCCCATCTATAAACACATAATGTTTACATATTCAACAAGTAGGTTTCCATCAAGAGACAACTCATTGAGTAGATTTCCATTCATTAGGTAGGTTTCCATCAATGACAACACATAATTGATAATGCCAATAATTCCAATCTAGAAGAATTCTTTCTTTAGTGTTGTGATAATTTTCTAGTACTCGGGATAAGCCAATAATGGATTTTTATGATGCTCATGTAAAATTAATTACTTAATCCTTGGAACATTTGGAATTTCAATTTTACTTCTGAATGTTAGTAGGTCATCTTTATTTAAGGCATATTCTAACTTTTATGTTTAACCGAATTTAGTTTACATCTTCTCTTGTAATTGTCTATATTGATCCTCAAGACTATTGTTTTATTTTCCTGGACAAGGTATGTTTTAACACTAATTATATATATATTATGTAAATTTGTTTTACATTTATGCACAATGTTTTTTCCACTTTATTTTCTTTCCTTCTAATATGCTTGATATAAAAATCAAACTTGCATAGAATATCCATCCATTTGGCTTGTCTATCATTTAAATTGAGCTGGATGAAAAATATTTTAAGCTAATATGGTTAGTAATTAGTGTAAATTTTCTTCCCAAAAAGTAATGGTGCCGCATCTTTAATTCATGTGTTAGTTCATCTAGTTCCAAATCATACATAACATAGTTCTTTTCATAATCTTTCAATTTCCTAGACTCATAGGCTTTTACATGATTATCCTACATTAATCCTCCACCTCTTCATTCTAGGAAAGTATATGTACATATATTATATATTCCTTATTAGGACAAACAATTTTGATTATTGGTGCTACAACTAATAAGTTTTCTGGTTGTTCAAAACAATTTTGATTCTTCTGAGTACATTCAAATCTGACTCTCTTTTACCATATAGAAGTTATTGGATATGGTAATTTAGAAAATCCTTTAATAAATCTATGATAATATCCCACAATACCCATAAAAGATCTGATTTTTTCTACATCATTAGGGACATTCCAATTAAGTATTTATTTGACCTTTTTAGGGTCGATTGAAATTCCTTTTTCAAAAATTACATGTCCCAAGTATTGGATATAATCTTAGTGCAATGGGCACTTATTGAATTGGCGTAAAGTTAATTTTATCTAAGCGTTTGTAACATTATTCTTAGGTGTTGCTCATGTTTTTCTAGCATTTGATAATAATCAAAATGCCATCAATAAAATTAGTACAAAACTGTCCAAATATTTCCTTAAAACATTATTCATCAAACACATGAATGCAGTGGGAGTGTTTGTGAGAGAATAAAAAAGAACAATAAACTCATAATATCCATACCTAGTTCTAAAGTTGGTTTTATGAATTTCCTCCTCCTTAATTATGAGTTAATGATAACCAAACGTTACATCTATTTTAGAAAAGATGGTGGATATTCTCACTTGATCAAACAAGTCATCAATTCTAGGAACAAATATTGTTTTTAATTAATAATATTTTTCTTTTTGTAAACTCAGGTAGGTCCTTTTCTATTAACATGAGTTCACGAAACTATGTACATACACAGAGAACCACCATCCACCCCGAAGGGAAACCGGATATGGAAACCTCCAAAAGATAGAGTTTATCATCTCACAGCTCTGGAATGAGCACATGCAGTTAAAAACTACCTAACAAACTAACAGCACACTAGAGATACCTCTTTAACACCTATTACATACTACAAACAAAGCCAAAGCTACTTCTAATGGTCCTCATCATTTCAAATTGAAGACATAGCATAGCGAATCAATCATCCATGATCTCCAGTTTCACCTCTTCCTCACATTGCGCCTTGGATAACAGTTTCAGGCTTCTTTTGATATCCACAAGTTGCCTACCCTGATTCAGCAGCGCGGAATGCAGACTCTTCATTTCCCCTTTCAAGCTTGGGTACCCTTGTGCAATCTCCATCATTTCCTCCGCAATTTGTTCCATTTCTTTGGTGAGCAGGCACTTCATTACCCAGTATATATGCAACACCTATTTATACTGAGAGAGGCGACCCCTGGTATTACCTGGGTCCGGCAGAAGGGAGCACCAGCCTTCCATCTTAGGATTGGACGCCTCCTCCAGAACATTCTTTTCCAGATTTTCTATAATTCTTCTTATATCCTCATTGGCTTCATTGTTTTACACGCGCTCTGCCTCTCTGGCCGTATGATTCATTGTTTGGCACCCTCTTTTCTGCTGGATGGGGGGCTGTATTTCATTTTTTGTTCTCTCAGCTTGCCTAGTTCTTCCGCGGCCTCTACTGCCTCTACTCTTACCTCTTCTAGGATGACTTTCCCGCTTATTACTTTGGCTTCCTTGCCCAACTTCGAACCTCCCTTTCCCTTTGCTTTCATTCTGCCCTTGCCTCATCTCGCCTTCTTTGTTTATTCCTTCATCCTCCGTCCCCGCCTGAACCTTCCTCCTAATCCTTTCCTCGCTCTCTTTAACCCTCTGATATTTCTCCATTCCCTGTATGTTGTCATCCTCCTGGTTCCTCTGATTACCCTGATTCCTCATTGTTCTACCTGCCTCCTCCCTCTCAACTCTTACCTTCCTGCCGTCCTCCACCATAGTTGCTTGCTCTATTTGGGAACAGGATTCCCACACTTTACCTCCGATCTCAGCCACCTTCGCCAACTTGCATGTCCTAAATTTATTACCTTCGTTGTCTTCATCAGCTCTCTTTGCTCTATTGCCACCTCGTCTGCCTGTTCTCAGCACTCCGCCGCTGTTTCCCTTCCCTCTAGTTACCACAATTAACATGGTGACTTGTCTCGGAATCCTTTCTTCTTTAAAATCTCTCTCTGCATCCTCTAACATGATTGCCCAGGAGTGAGGTTTGTACTGACAACCTCTGCCTTCCATCATTACTCTACGCCTGTTCCTTTTCTCCACCCCGATCGGGGTCTGCTTGTATCCTTTGTCATATCTATACTTTGACATCATTGTCCTACTTAGTAATGATGTTTAATTCCTCCCATCAAATTGCTTCCATCTGTGATGGCCATATGCTATCTACTTTGCCATTCAGATCATTGCAACCCCAATTCGCCAAGTAGTCAGCAGCTCTATTGCCTTCTCTCCTAACATGGTGTATAACCTTGTACTCAATATGTTTCATTGAATCTGCTATTTCCTGGATGAGGTATGATGTCCTCCAACTCTTGGTCACTTGTTCCCAGGCTTTCCCATCATTTAATTTTCTTATTGTTTCAATAAATAAAGTTGAATCCCCTTCTATTTCTAGTTTCCTGTATCAATTTCTTATTGCAATCTTAATTCCTTGGTACGCAGCCATGAATTTTGCTTCATTATTAGTCATCATGCCTCCACGATCAGCATAAATCCACCTCGTTTGGCCTTGATGTTTTTAATTAATAATCTTATTTAGATGCATATAATCAATATAAATTCTAAATGTATCATCTTTCTTCTTTACAAATAGTACTAGCACTCCCCATGGCGAAACACTTGTTCTAATATATCCTTTATCTAATAGTTCTTGAATTTTCTTTTTCATTTTCATTAACGCTGATACACTCATTCAATACAGTGCCTTAGATACCAATGTGGCTCCAGGTATCAACTATATAGTGAAAGCAATATGCCCTTTAGGTGGTCAACTGGGAATTTCATCCAGAAATATATCCTTAAACTCTTGTACTACCTCTAGGTCATCCAATGTTCTTGCTTTAGTTTCTGTTTAAAATTCCTCTACTTGTACAACAAATATTTTACACCCTTTTCTAGCTCATCTTTTTAGTTGTAAAGCTAATGTTTTCCTAGTAGAAATTTCTCTAGATATACCCTTAATAATATGTACCTTACCCTCATCTATGGTATAAGTGGTACTCTTGTCTAAACAATTAACAATTGATATACACTTTTATATCCATTCCATTCCTACCAATACATCATAAGATCCTAAGGGTAAACGATTCAAGTTCACTATTATTTTACATCCATTTAAATAAATAAATCAATCTTTAATCCAACTGGTAACTTTCCTTTTGGTACTAGTGGCTAGTTGGACCAGCCCATTTTTTTAATGTTTTTCTATATTCATTTTACACTTGCCCACTATTTTTGGACTAATATGGCTTGAATTGGCGCCCATATATATTAAATTGGACACATGTTGATTTAAGATATATACCTTCTATCTTAATCATGGTGTACTTCTGCTCAACTTGATGCTCCTCTAGGGTTGCATCAATTCTAGGAATGCTTCTAGCCACATCATTCATAGTGGAGGCTTCCTAAACACTCCGTAGGGCTTGAACTAATTTTACATTTTATTCACAAATTCATAAAACATGAGGCTCTCCAAAACCCTAAAATTTTAGCGGTTCCCTTTATTTACAATTGACTCCCTTACTATTCAAATTTATCATTCTGGACCTAGTCTTAGATTGAGTTCCTTGCTACTGATTATTTTCTTTATTAAAATTTCTATTATGTTGTGTCTTATCAAAAATTTTAGAAGAGAAAAATTTAAGCCTTTTATAGGCTCTTGCATAAATCTATATTTTTTCTTTTGGCCAAGATTTTGAATTTTCACTTCTCTATTTAGATTGTTCCTAATAGATTCTAGCCTTTTGAATGGCTTCATCCATACCTTTTTGGTTATCATGCTCATTTTTTTATTTAAAGGAAAGAGGAACACATCTGATAAATCATTGTACTTTAGCCTTTTCCTCACAAATGTAGGGCACGTATTGTAAGAGGTGGGTAAATGTTTGCATAAGTTCATCCATGGCCATTTGTTTTAGCTTTAGTTCATGATATTCATTTTATTTTATCATAATTATATCTCTCTATTAAATAGTTTTCTTTGATTTTTTGGAAAATATTCCAAACTCTTGGTCTTGTCCTCTATATTGCGCAAAGTTTTGATCTCCTCCCACCTAAAGAATGTATTTCCTTGCAACTAATAAGTGGCTAAACTATCTTTTATATTTAATGGATATTCATACACCTAAAAATATATGTTTATGTTGAGTAGCCATGCCTATGTCTCCTCCTCTAACTAACCATCAAAATTTGTAGGTATAGTATTTTTAAACTTCCCTTTCAATTCTACTTTTTGTTTCTTTACATGACTAGGTACTATTGGGAGTGTTTTCTTTGAATTCTATTCATTATCCTCTTCATATTTAGTCTAACATGTTTAATTTCATCAATTTTGTTTGTATTTTTTAGTTTACAAGACTCCTATCTATCCCCTTCCTTTGTAACTAGTCCTATTATCTTTAAATTAGACTCATCAGTTACATTTTTTATGAGATTTTCTTGCTCAATGTCATATTTCAACATTTTTTTATTGTCTTATTTAATACTAGCTAGTTCCAGTTTTAGATCCTTAACCATTTCTAATAATTCCAATGTATGCCTAGCGATGTTTCTCTTCCTAAATATACCCATATTTTTTTTCTCCAATAGAAGACCTTGATGATGGTTATGCCATCACTATTTTGTTTCCAATCCTTATTATGTAAAATAAACATGTATTTTGTTAAATAAAAGTTATGATTTGGATCATAGGACATATTGTTGTAACCTATATATTTGATACCACTTGTAATATACCTCAGATCTATATGATAAAAAGAAAAAACAAATATTATGCTATTTTACACTTTCACTTTTCTTGATATCGTTTTGGAAACATGCACATGTCTCTCTCTCATGTTTCTAACCACAAATTTTTTACTTTATGTTCATTGTTATTTTCACTTAATAGGGACAAAAATAATCTTAACCTCACCTTTACCTTGTAATGGTAATATGCATCCATTGAAGAATATAATTAACATTGATAATGGTGAGGAGGCGTATTATACTCAAGCCATCCTAGGTTAATACTTGAACCATGTATAGGCTATTTGGAATTTTTGGCCATTGGCCATTTGGTTAAATAAAAAGGGGAATTTTAAAACACATTGGTTATCATGACCTTGAAAATGTATGATATATACCTTACCAATGCACTACCAACACAAATAATACCATGGTGTTGCATATGTAACATGCATATCTTACCCATATGCTACCCCTTGAGTGAGGAGATAATGTGTTCTAGACATACTATGGTGGGACATGTGATTATAGTTATGCGAATTGATTTCACTATGACACCTCATCCATCCATGTGATATGTCACCGAGGGAGAGTCAAGATCTAAATCAAAGATTCAATTATGAGAATGCTTCAAGAAATAGTTAGGGTTACTACCCCCCTCCTTTGTCTCCTCTGTCATTTTCAATGTTGGGGTTTTGTGGTTCCGCGCTCTACAAGTTTTATGAGGGTATTTACATCTCTTGATTTTTTAAATACTCTATCATTTTGTACTAATATTCTACCTAAATGTTGTCTCTCTTCTCCTGGAAAGAGACTAATTGATTGAAGAAATAGGGTGGTTCAATGTGGTGGCATAACCATAGAGTAGTCAAATGTTGTAGGTAACAATCTCCTTTGATACATTTCAAGGTCCTTCCTCACCTCTATTAATGAGTTCTTCAACTTTATTCTTACCAATTTATTTCAAGGAATCATTTTTTTTTAGGGCTGGGAGAATGAAAAAATTTTATTCACCATGCAAGGTTTTATTAGGTAATTCCCCATAATTATATTTCTTTCCTAATCTTATCTATAATTTCCTTGCTTATTTTCGTAGGGTTTTCTCTTTGTGAGTTTTTTCTTACTTATAGTTTTCTCATTTATGCTTACACAGACCTATGTAAATCTACCATGACTCTCTCAATGAATATAATGGATATCAGTCCTAGAGGTAAGGGTTTACATTATCTTGCAAGTAAATGTTAGGGTCATCTTTTTTGTAACTTCCTTTAAGTTACTATATATTAATGGGGTGAATCCTTTCTCTAGTAATCATTCCATGACATTGGCATAAATTTCATTAATTCAATCTTCAAATCCTTCCTCAATAGCTTTAGTGTTTTGGCCTCATTCAACCACTTCTGAAGGCAGACTTACCCTAAGCCACGTGTATACGATTATTGTTTCCTTTCCTTGTTAAGTTTATGCTCAAGGTTTAGCTTTGCACAGGTTAACTACTCGAACCCTCCCTAGCTAACAACAATTTAGTTGTTATAGGGGTTGGGAATCTTGTCATTCAACCAAGTTCTCTTGAGGTAATGTAAGTGAACAAACCCTTTAACTTATCTCAAGGTTTATAGGTAAAGTTAAGTTTATGCTTGCTAACAATATCTTCTTTCTTGATTGAGTTCCAAGTTAGCCTCTTACTACCATTTCAGGATTAGCTTGGAAAAAAGGTCTGATGATTACACATATCTTGGTTCATTTTAAGTACCAAAATATTTGTTAGATTTATCTCCTTTTACTCTTGTAGGAGGGTGTTTGTTTGGTAAATTTAATGTTCTTAAATTTCAAGCATAAACTATCAATCGAAGTTGGTAAACTTATGAACAAGCATAAATTATCGATCGAAGTTGGTAAACTTATGAAGTGCGAGTGAACTATATATGCTAGAATCCTTTATTTTAGTTTGTAAGATGATGGCTATATTTGTTTTGTGGATTTTTGTTGTTATCTAGATTCCTATTAGATTAGAGTTAGATTTATACAAATTAATAGTTGAAGTTAAGCTATGGTTAGACTAATCTACCAGGTCACATCTATATTGAGTATCGTTCTAAAACATCTTATGTTAATCATTTTAAAATTATGAGCCTGTCCTAAACACCTTGCTACTATAAAACAAATTATTGAAATTCAAATGATTCTAAGAGCAAGAAAACAATCCTTTAAAATATGTCTGCAAAGTATATACAAATTATAATTCTAAAAAGCATGAAGGTAATCTTATAACACTAACTACAAATTATATACAAGTTAAGATTCTAAAATCATGAAAACAATATGTTAACAATGACCAAAATTAAGCGAAAAACATTGAAGAAACTAAACCACTAAATGACTATGAAGAAATTCAAGTGAAAACAAAATAACGAGATTTAACTAAGTTATAACGAAATGCTGAAATAGTGAAGTAAGGAAACTAGCTAGAACGAAATGGTAATGCGATAAAAAAAGTGATAAAATGAAATAAACTAAACCTCAACTATCTGTAGGGTTCCTCCGCATACAGTAGGTGTATATCACCCTCACATACACATCGAATAATAAAATGGTAACTTTAATTCAATATGAGAACGAATGTCTATTTCACACAATTTATTTAGAGATTAACTATTACTTCCGTGTTATCCTTTATAGAGGATACATATTTATATATAAAATGCATGCTCAACAGTTTGACACTTCTACTCCTACAAGTCTTTTAATCAATCCTTATTCAAATTTGAAACTTAATAAGTAAAAGCGTTATCTCGATGATTTGCTATTTGGAAAGAAAATCAGAGAAATGTGATGCATTCAAACTTCTACTACTATGTGTTTGACACTTGCATTTGACTATGCCACTATGTGATTCCTTCAGTAAATTGGATTAAGCGAATAGTAGGATATCCATGAGGGTATCAACCCTCAACCACCCATGTGCTTCTTTGCTTCTTCAGTGCACCAAAACCCTACAAACCATGGAGATAGTTGCAGATTTGTAAAATAGTTATAGAATCATGTTAATTCTATAGCTAATGCAATATTTAACATAATAATAAGGCACATTAACAAATATGAAAAATATGACATACAAGAGTTTTTACCTTACGAAAATCTATGGTTTTACTACTTTTATGGATTTGATACCAATGATGAAAAGAGGAAAATGGAGGAAAAAGGGTGTCAAAACAAAATAGTTATGGAAATCTACATTCCCCCACAGTGAATATTTTGAATGTCCTCATACAAAATACAAAATTGATATCTTTGTTGAACTGCTACATTTTCTTGGACACCTCTACCAATATATCTAACTTCATCCTTTTCATTTTCTTATCAATCATTGCCATCCTTGGTTTTCTCATGATGATCTTGTATGTCAAATTTATAACCTGTCTCTATAAAGCCCTGTTTTTCTTCTTCAATTTCTTATTCTTATTAAACCATAGACTTATATGTAAAAGTAGGTTATCACTCTTAGCTATTTTTTATTTCATTCTGTGATTTCAAGGCTTGATTTTCATTTTTAATGTATTTGTTTAATGTCTCCAGTTCGAAGATTTCTCATTTCAATACATTGATTACTGAAGGTTCTTGTGGTTCATTAAACTGAAGTTCTTGTTCCTCTTGAATTGGAATTGATGTTCTTGTTGCATCCCTTTCCTCCAGGGATTCAATATAATCATAATATCTTGTTGCATAGGATCAATTTCTTGTTGCAGAGAAATTCCTGAATTTCCTTCTGCCTCTAAGTTTTTTTCTATTTCTTTATTGATATGCCCTATGCTTTTTGAGGGTAATTATTTTTTTGAGTTGAGTCTAGTACTCCTTCTTAGACATATGACATGGATCTTTTCATTTTTCTTCCTTTCTGTTTTAGGCTTCTTTGTTTGAGGTGAAATCTATGTCTCTTTACTAGATTTCTTTCTTCTAACATCTCTTTTGTTTATTTTCTTTATAATTTATGAAATAGGGATGTCATCCTTTGATAGTTCCTATGAGTGCTATGGTTCTTGTTCTATTGTTCTATCAATTTTTCTTTTCCTTCCCCTCTTAGGTCTGCATCTATTTGGTTGCCCATGAGTATCTTCCTGAAAGTGATTCCTTACTAAAAATCTTTCCCAATTATCACATGTGTTTCGGAGATGAAATTCAACAAGTATTTTGACTAGACCATGGTGATACATTGTATTATCTATTATCCTCCACAATATCCAAAGGCTGAGAAAGGAGATCGATAGAGGTAACCTCAAACCACCTAGGGTTTAGTAGCTAGCCCTGCTAAATCAAAGAGGGATATCTCTATGAGCTCAAATCCAATATGATTGGAGTGTAAAAGAATATTATGTTAGGTATGTTAGGCTTAGGTAGGTTTTGAATTTTTAGAGTTTTGATGTTGGATTAGGGATGAAAACTAGGTAGTTAGATCAAATTATCAAAGAGTTACAACAACAAATATATGGAGGAGTAAGGTAGTAATACTTTTGTGATGGCTTTAGGGTTTTGTCGGTGTGGTGTAGGGTTTGAAAGAGTAAGAAGATATTAATGAGCATGTGCACCATGATTTAATTGTTTAAGAAGAAAAATTACACAAAATGACTTTCCCATGAAAATAGATCTTACATGAAAAGAATTTTTCTTATAACCTTTAAGGAAAATAATTGAAGAAATAAGGGATGGAAATGAGAGCTGTATATCATTCATATAAAAATATAACAAAGAAAATAAATCATCACAAACTCACTACACATGAATTCCTAGATAATATATGCAACTACTCCTTTGATTTACTGAATAAAGAGTTGAAGTACAAGCTACAAGTGATCCAACCTTAGATGTGCAACCCTCCAAATGACTAAGAAAATGATACATATACACCAAAACAACATCTCCATTCTCTCAAGGGTTGAATCCATGAGTGGTGGAGCAGTTCCCAAAATATTCCTGATCGTTACCTAATGACTAGGTAGGTTAACAAACTCTCCTCTTAATAGAAAAGCTAATACATTTAACCATAAAAGACATTTACAAGCATGTATCTACTTCACATTCACTCTAACCAACCTATTTACACCTATTCACATCATCAAAACATCAAAAATGAAAAATTACATTAGTGAAGGTTGAATCTGGACAAAGTCAACTAAGGAAAGTAGCTTTCAGGTGAAAACGCAGCGAATTCAGGAAAAAGCGCAACGTGCTAGGAGAAAACGTAGCAAAATTGATAGAAGTGACTTTTGGAGGCCTTCTCGAGTTCCAAATCATGATCTGAAAAATGATGGAGATAGACCTAGATGTCTCCTACATGATAGAATCCTCAAGCACTGAAAAAGGCTTCTGCTAGCCTTCCAACACTTCATTCTCCCATAAGTACTCCAAAAATGCAGCAAGCTCTTCAAAAAGAGGGTAGATAGGTGATTGTTGAGTGGTTTTTGACTTTCTTCACCTACTAGAACTCATCAAAAGTTTTCTCCTAGGGGCTAGAAGTGATGTACAAGTGAAAAAAAATAGAAATATGCAAGAAATTTTTATTTGGAGCTCCCCATAAGAAGTGAAACATGGGGCACACTATGTTTTTGACCTAGTGATTATTTCAAAAATTGCCAAAAATTCACAATTTCCCAAAAATTCTTCAAATTTCATCAGAATTGGTTCTGAGTTTCTCCATGAATACTTGATATGGTATGTGTTGGGTCCCTATAATACTAGTGATTACCCCATTAATATTGTAGTTGCATCCCTTATTAATATTGTTGTGCCCCTATTATCCCCATATTGTTATTATTGTGCCCCACAGAATCCCTCTATTGTTATTTTTGTGGCTTTATATTATTATTGTTAGGTCGGCTGGGTTATATTGTGACTCCTTAGACTCCTATATATAGAAAGGAGGTTTTGTCATTTGAATCATCGAAGAATTGTTCATTTGTGTAATGTAAAGGAAGTTTCCCCCTCAAAGGGCTAAATTCTAAGGGTTGATCTATCCTTTCTATCTTTTCTTGAGTTGGTTTCATAACATTTGGTATCAGAGCTTTGGATTCTAGGGTTTCGCTGCTCCAAACAGGTCATCGTGGCATTTTCTCTATAACTTTTTTTCTGCGATGTTTCGGAAGCTAAAAAACAAACTCATTTGAGAAGAAATCGCGCTGAATCTTGGGTCCAAATTTTAGATCTGTTTGCGCTATATTTGTGGAGATATGATTTGAGGAAGTTGGTCTTCTTGCAAACTCCTGAATTTCATTCCAAACAGGTCACCTGGGGAAAATCGTCATAACTTTCTCTCTGAGCATCTGATTGAAATTTTGTCAGAAGGTATAGAAAGAGGATGAACTGTAGTTTCTAGTATATATGTTTTAGAGCCAAAGGTCAAAACAATGACTCGTGGCACATCGTACAAGTTCGCTCTACTGAACTAGTCTATAATCAAGTCATTGTGGGAGATTTTGCATAACTCTTCCTTGGAGAATCCAATTTGGATCAGATTGGTGGAATTGGAAAGAGGACACAGAGGGCTAATACAAGCCACAATTTCGGAACTGGAGGATCTGAAAGTACAGAGATACATCAGAGGAAATATCGAGCTCCTCCAAAGTGAAAAAAGGTGTGTAGATTCTTTTAAATTTTTTCTTAATATTGGTTTGAAAATTTATTTTGAAGGAATTCAAAGGGCATAGTAGAGAATTATTTTCAGTAACGGATGCCCCGAGGAAAGAAAATGCAAACACCTAGTAAGGAACCTAAAATCCCTAGCATGACTCATGAAGAAGAGGAAGAAATGCTACATGATATATCAAAATTACAAGAACAAGTGCAACAAATGTCACACTCACAAAAGCTAACAGAAGCTAAGATAAATGGCGTGGAATCTAAGATAAATGGCATTGAAGCTAAGATGGATGATTGGAATATAGATTCGAAGATAGATTTGAAGAGAGACATGGCATATTTGAAGACAGATTTGAAGACAAACATGGTAGATTTGAAGATAGATTCGAAGAGAGACATGGCAGATTTGAAGACAGACATTGCAGGTTTGAAGACAGATTTGACAAATTTTCTACAATAAATACTTACTAATGGTGAAAAGGTTGTAAAGGAAACTCATGATGCGAACAAAATAAATGTTAAGCATGATTTCATAGACTCTAATGTGGGATCGAAGACCCACGATATTCTAAAAATTGATATGAGTAAGTTTGATGGCAAGGATCCCACAGCATGGATATTACAAATGGAACAATTTTTCGATCTCAATAATGTGTAAAACACACAAAAGGTACATATTGCAACTTTATATTTGGAACCAAATCAGTTTGTATGGTATCAATGGCTTTTCTCTCGTAAACAAATTATCACTTGGGAAATTGTTACAGAAGAATTGACAGCACATTATGAGGATACAAATTGCAGCACTTTTTTAAAGGATAATATCCAACATGATGTTTGCCTTTGGGAACCTGATTCATTAGAGAAGGCATTCAGGTTAGCAAGAAAAATGGAAAGCAAAATTATGGCAACCAGGAAGCATACCACTCACAACTATAAAGATGGAAGTGTTATTGCCCCTAGTCTTCCACAACCTATAAGGTTGACACCACAACAATTGGAAGAAAAAAAGAAAAAGGACTTTGTTACAATTGTGATAGCAAATACACTAAATGTCATAAGTGTGTTGAGAAGAAATTATTCTACATAGGTTGCGAAGAGGAAGAAGAAAATGAGCAAGAAAGGGCAGAAGAAGAGGATATACTTCAGGAACAAAGCCTAGATAAAGAAGAAATGAATCCGACCATATCTTGTAATGCATTGGTTGGAATTATCACTCCTCAAACCATCAAGATAGAAGGGCAAATCAAGAAGAAAAAGGTAATAGTGTTGATTGATTCAGGAAGTACCCACAATTTTATTGACTATAAGGTAGCAAAAGAATTGAATTGATTCTTATATCCAACACCAGAGTGTCAAGTGATGGTTGCAAATGGAGGAACAATAAATTGCTTTGGAAAGTGCCATAATATCAAGCTATTGATGGGAGAATATGTATTGACTAGCCCAATGCTTTCTATTCCAATGGGAGGTGTTGATGTTGTACTAAGAGTCCAATGGCTACAATCCTTGGGTACAATAGCTTTTAATTTTCAGAAACTTTTCATGAAATTTTCTATGGAAGGAAAGGAAGTTGAATTAAGGGGTATTGCAGGGAAACTAGGAAATATAATCAGCTCTAACGGTATGAAAAAGATTCTAAAAAAGGAACAAAGGGGTGTAATTGCACAATTATGTTCTCTAGATTTTCCCACATTGGAACCATCTATTTCTCCAGATCTTCAAAAATTCTTGAACAATCATTCCAAGGTATTTGAGACTCCCAAATGTCTCCCACCTATTCCTGATCATGATCATGCTATTCATCTGATTCCAGGAAGTGTTCCTCCAAACATCAGGCCGTACAGATATCCCTATGTCCAAAAGAGTGAAATTGAACATATGGTTGCAAAAATGCTAGAGGCTGGTATATTTCAACCGAGTCAAAGTTCTTTCTCTGCTCCAGTAGTATTGGTGCACAAGAAGGATGGATCATGGCGCATGTGTCCGGATTATAGGGAGCTCAACAAGCTCACTATTAAAGATAAGTTTCCCATTCCGGTCATTGATGAATTACTGGATGAATTGCATGGATCAATT
>APFE031018763.1:2974-18458 GCA_000404065.3 Pinus taeda
TACTACTGTAAAATAAAGAAACCCTAAGTTCTAACTCGACTCTAAGCTAAGCCACCCAAAAACACAGTCAAGCAACCAAAAAACAAAAGAAACAAGACTCTTTTCAGATCAAAGTAATGCTCAAAGGAAAAATCAATCACATCAATGGATTCCCCAGTGGAGTCGCCAATTTGTCATGCGGAAAGAGTTATTTTTGCGGACAAACTTAACCTCCCTAGGAGTCTAAGACTCTCTAGTGACAAACAAGACAAACAAGAGCAATCCTTCTCTAAACATACATTATTCTATGAGAAACCAAGTGTTGTTCGATCCTACCTCAAATCCAACGCTTGTTGTAGCAGTCCAGCCTTGCTGATTCAGATGAGCTCCTCCTTCACTTTAAGACCTGCATACACTAACAGTCAAACGATTACATAACACCTGAATATTTCATAAAACAAAGCATATTCATCATATAGACCAAGGAGTACATGAAATAATTCATTAACAACAAATCATTGAGAAGAATGGACTTATTTGTATTAAGGAAACAAAAAAGGAACCATTACAACCTGAGCCTTGGTGTTGTGCAAGCTCCTCCCAGGGTCCAACAAGAGTTTTCCTCTACTTTGACAAGCTCACCCACTTCCCATATGGCAACAAGAAAGGATGGTAATCTCTCCTCACAAGTTTACAATGGAAGTCCTAATTCCAGCAGCATCTACCATTTGGAATGTTCAGCTTTCAACCTCCCCTCCTCTGGCCCAAGGCCTGTATTTATAGTGTTCTAGAGGAAGTTATTCAGTTCCAACATCAATGGGATACTCCCTCTTTGGATGGGGTAGCTCCTCTCTTGATGGGATAAGTTCCTCTATCATAGGGGTGCATGAACCATCTGGAGGCGCTCAATACACGTCAAACACTCTTCTAGAAGGCTCTAGAAGTGACCACAAGTAACTTTTTAAAGATGAAACTCGCGCCTTTTGACCTTTACAGGGGTACGCACCCATCCTTTGGCTTACAGAGTGTAAAGTACGCAGGTACAGTGTGTTTGGAGTGCGTACACGCAGGCAAGGTAGAGAGAACCTGCGTACCCAGAGATAAACATGTTTTTAAGTGACTTTCTCTCTTTTTGAAGTTTGACATGAAGAGCAGAGGTATGAGGCTTGACAAGGAGGATAATATGGCTATTGATGGAGCTATATTAACTGCAGATAGTCATGGTGACAAATTTCAGTGTAACACAACCATTGCAGCCACAAATATAAAAGGTAAGAATTCTGAAGCATCTACTAGTAATTCTGCACAATCTACCATTGATGAAGAAAATGAGAGAAAAAGGCATGAGCTTTTTCATATTCGAGTTATGTCCAAACATCAAAAGATTGATACTTTGTTTGATAGTGGCTCAAAAGTAAATTTAATTTCTGAAGCAACTGTAAAGAAATTGGGATTAGCAACTACACCTCATAAGAAACCATACCCATTAGGATGGTTGAATGATAAAGCACAACTACAAGTGACTAGACAGTACAAACTCAAATTTTCTTTTGGGTCAGCATTTGTAGATGAGGTTGAGTTAGACATAATTCCTTTGGATATATATGGAATTGTTTTAGGAAGTCCTTACTTGCATGATAGGAAAGTTATTTTCTATAGAGCTGAGAACAAGTATCTACTTGTTAAAGATGGAATCGAATACATTGTAAGAGCTCATAAGCTCAAGAATAATTATTCTCTCATAAACTCAGGGTAGATGAAAAGAATGATAAATTCATGCAAACAATTCTTACTGATGGTTGTAAAGGAAAAGAAACCTCATAAAACCAATGTATTTGAGGGTTGTAATGCTAAACAGAAAGCTGATTTAGAAAAGGTTGTTTCAGAGTATGATATCTTGTTTCAAGAACCTAAAGGTTTGCAACCCAAAAAGGAAATAGTGTATGATATTATTTTGCAGCAAGATGCTCTATTGCCTAACAATGGAAGGTACAGTTTGTCTACTTTAGAGAATGTTGAAATCAAGAAGCAGGTGGAGGAGTTGCTCGAGAAGGGGTTCATTAGGACTAGCACATCACCATGTGGATCACCAATCATTTTGGTGAGAAAGAAAGATGGCTCATGGAGAATGTGCATTGATTACCAAGCACTGAATAAGATAACAATCAAAATTTGTTATCCCCTTCCTCGCATAGATGATCTTTTAGGTCAATTGAAAGAAGTTGTTTATTTCTCCAAGCTAGACTTGCACAGTGGATACCATCAAGTCAGAGTTGCAGAACAAAATGCATGGAAGACTAATTCCAAAACAAAGTAGGGATTGTGTGAGTGGTTGGTTATGCCTTTTGGCTTAACTAATTCTCCTTCTACTTTCATGGATTAATGAATGATGTACTCAGACCTTTTCTTGATGATCTTGTTATTGTGTATCTGGATGACATTCTGATTTTTAGCAAAACGTGGGAAGAACACTTAAAGCATGTTAAGAAGACATTAGATGTTTTGAAAAGAGAAAAACTTCATGTTAAACTCTCAAAATGTGAATTTGGCAAACTATCTAAAATATTGGGTCATATAGTGGGGTGGTGAATTGAAGATAATCCTCTAAGGTGCAGTCATTGTAAACTGGCCTAAACCCAAATCTACTACAGAAGTTAGAAGCTTCTTAGGAGCAGCACAATATTGGAGGAAGTTCATTTCTAACTTTTCCTGAATTGCAGCTCCCTTACATGCTTTAACAGGATTGAACAAGGTGTTTCAGTGGGGAGGCAAACAGCAGAAAGCCTTCGAACCCTTGAAATAAAATATTAGTACAACACCTATACTAGCACTGCCTAATCTTCAAAGACCATTTGAGATCCAAACAGATGCCAGTGACTATGCCATGGAAGCAGTGTTGACACAACACAGTAAACCCATATGTTATCATTCCGAGACTTTTAATCCTGTAGTAGTTAACTATCCTACATATGATAAAGAATTGTATGCATTAGTACAGAGTGTGAAAAAGTGGAAACACTACTTAATGGGAAAAGAGATAGTAATACATACTGATCATCAACCACTTCAATATCTACACTCCCAAACTAAGTTGCAGCAATTGAGACACTACAGATGGATGGGTTTTCTACAACAGTTTCATTTAGTAATCAAATATAAAAAGGGCATACATAATAAAGTTGCAGATATGTTATCTAGACCCATTATAAATGCATCTACTATACTTAAGCATAATTATGTGCTACATGAAAGCTACATTGAACAATATGCTCAAGATAAAGACTTTAAAGATTTATATGCAACTTTAAGTCAAGGAAAATGAGTAGAAGACTTGGATTATCATGTAAAGGACCGACTCTTATACCATTGTGGGAACTTATGCATTCCACAAACTAAAAGAGTAAAGATAATTAGAGAAGCACACACTTCTCTGATATCAGGTCACTTTGGGGTAAGTAAAATAGTTGCACAGCTGCAAAGATTTTGTTATTGGCCAAAAATGAATGAGAAAGTTTGTAGATATGTAAGAGGATATACTATGTGTATTAACAGCAAGCCCAGCAATGGAAAACTAGGCTTGTATACTCCATTACCAGTTCCTTCTCACCCTTGGGAAAGTGTTTCCATGGATTTTGTTGGAGGACTGCCTAAATCTAGGAAAGGTCATGATTCTCTATATGTTGTTGTGGATAGGTTCAGCAGAATGTGTATTTTGGTACCTTGTAATAAATAGATTACAGCTGAACAAACTGCAAAACTATTCTTTGAACATGTATGGGTTCATTTTGGACTACCCACTTCCATTGTATCTGATCGAGATACCCGATTTGTGGGGAAGTTTTGGTCAAGTATGTGGGAACTGATGGACACCAAACTGAAGAAAAGCACATCTTTTCATCCACAAACAGATGGCCAAACAGAAGTAGTTAACAGGACAGTGATCCAGTTACTCAGAGGATATTGTAAAAAACATCCTAAGCTTTGGGATGAACATTTATGTTATGTGTAGCATGATTACAACAAAGCAAAACATTCTTCTACATAGAGATCTCCTTTTGAGACCTGTTTTGGTTTCACCACAAGGTCTCCTTTGGATTTTGTCTTTGGTAAAGATACCACAGTTGAGGGACACAGTGATGTCAACAAGGCAACTAGGTTCATTGAACAGATCCAAGAGATCCACCAAGCAGTACAGGGACAGCTGGAAAAGAGCCAAGCCAAATACAAGGCAAGGTATGACAAGCATCGGATGGAGCATAGTTTCCAAGTTGGTGACCAAGTTTGGCTATATATCAACAAGGACAGGATGCAAGGTGAAGGTAAAAAGATAAAGCCCATCAAGTATGGACCCTTCAAAATACTTGAGAAGATAGGTGAAAATGATTTTCGCCTTGATCTACCAACTTACATGCACATCTACTCAGTTGTAAATGCAGATTGCTTGATATTGTTTGAACCCTCTCTAATTGAGGATCCCGAAGAGCAGAGTCAATTGCCTTCTACTGATGACCTGTTACCTGAATATCTTAATGAATTACAGGAAGACATAGTTCTAGACAGGAAGGTGAGGACGACGCGCAGAGGAGATGTTGAGTACCTCAGAGTAGGGCTCAAGGGTTCAAAGTCAAGCAGTGCAAAGTGGATAGAGATTGGACGAGTGAGACAACTGCACCCTCACTTAGTCAGTGCTTGAAAACCAACTTTTGGTGGTCCAAAAGCTTTTTCAGTGGGAAGGCCGTGATCCGAATTGGATCCATGAAAAATAATCAAGATGCCATGACTATATCCGAATAGGATAGACTTCGAATTTGTGAACAAAGTGAGATCAGAAAGACCTCTGACAGTGGCAGTTTGTAGCCAGCGAGGAACGATGAGGACCTTGATCAAAGCACGCTGACCGCGGCCCATGGAGACCGCAGAGGAGGCAAAAATTGGCACTTGGGAAGCCCAGATTGGGAAAAGGATGTTGTTTCTGATGCGTGATTAGTGCTAATCGCGCATCGCTAGGCAAAACCCCTCGAGAAGGAAAAAGCCCCAAAATGCTCGGTCGCATGGAAGCCAGGAAAACTGTGGGGAAAAATCTAAGGCAAAAGGTAGGTCCCGCGCTCCAAAACTGGCAGTATATCGAGGGCAACCTCGGGCAGTAAGCAGATTTGGAGGAAAACAAGTGATTCCATTCAGTGCCCGACGCGTGGCAGGTGGATGAGAGATAAAACCACCACTCATCATGCGCTAACGGTCGAGCGAGTCAACCATGTGAAATGAGCGAATGTCGTAGGATCTGGGGGCCTCCAGATCTGACAGCGGAGATCGTGCCCGATGGAGGAACCGAATTTGACAAGGGATTAAGCCGTGACATAAATAATTCTAAAGTTTGACTTGATGCTAAGATGGTAGATGAGTCATTCCATAGTGTAACTAGAAAACCAAATCGACGAGGAAGATCTGGTGCAGTTCGTAAGAGGACAAGTGGCCACTCCCTATGAGCCGTTGACGATGACAGAGAGACAGGGAACTCCAAGCAAGCAGTAGCAGGCAATCCGACGAGGGCAGAAGAGGAAGTGAACAGTCAGGGACAAATTGGCTTTAAGCCATGAAAAAACACAGAACAAAGGACATCGAGAAGAGAAAAGAATGAAGACAGAGTAAAGAAATGACAGTGGAGCAAGAAGCAGAAAGACAGAAGGTCGAGCTGACCTGCAGCATAAGGCAGCATCGAGTAGAAAGAGAGCTTGAGAGGTTCAAGCAATCCCTGAGAGGATCTGTCGGGAACTGAACACCACATTGGGTTCCTCCCATTAAAGACTAGAGAGGTCAAGAATTGGAGAAAAAAATAGTTTGTGCACTCTAAGTGGCTTGGGGAATCCAAGAACCACCCTACCAAGCAATTCTGTTTCAGGAGACTCAATTTGAGCTCCTCATTGTAATTCTCTGCTTTAAAGACACAATAAAAGAAGGCCACCATTAAAAGCTAGACCAGAGATGTAGCCCTGGAGAATAGGGTGAACTCCTTATTAATTGTTGTGTTCTTGTATTTGCTTATTGTGTTTCTCTTAGTGTTTTCCATTTTCCAGTGTTTGTGTATTTTGCAATCTGATCGATCCATTTCCTAAAATGACATAGACAAATAACAACACTTGAGTCTGTAATACCTTCATTCATTAATAACTTAACTGAGGTCACTCAAGAGTGATTTTCATATCAAAAATCCTATTTTACTTAGGAAAATTAAAATAAATCTTCATAAAAACCTTTTTATACACTTTAGCCTAAGTCAATATGTTATATGATGAAATAATTTTGGAAAAAATTGGACTTGGCACTTTCCCATTCATTTGGTCATATTAACCATTAATGTTTTATTATATAATGCCCAAATAAAAAGAAAATTACCCACGCCTATATTATTATATTATGAAAAAACCCAAATTATTACATATCCCATCCCGATGGTTAAGTATAACCATAAAACAAATAATATATGGGATTAATTAACTAATCTGTAGTTGATTAAGAACCCGACTTCACCACCATTTAATGAGGATTAATTTAGTCATCCGGACTAATTAATAACTCTCCCAACCAATCAAATCACCCCCGATATGATTCAATCCTTTAATTAATATTGGGCCCGCCCATGTTATCCATCAGTCACGTCATTACCCCGACCATCATCCGATCAGATCCTTTAGATCCGACGGCCTTCGCTCATATCGTGCGTGCCTTTTGGTCGACCTTTTGCACGCGACGTGAGTAGTTTCATGAACAATGTTGATGCTACGTGTCGAAAGATGTATGGAATCGCACTGCTCCCCCAAAATACCACTTACCCTCCAAAAGCAGTGAGATGAAACCCGCTTACTACCTCCGCTAATGATAAAACGTCAAGTCGCCTCCCCACTGATGCCACCTGTCCGTATCACAAAACCCGCCAAAAACTTTGACTTTGCATAAAAAACAAATTTAATCCATTTTCTATCCTTATTCTTCAAACTCATGCATGCAACTAGAACGTGAATTCGACCAGCTCGTACTCCAACCATCAACTGTCCTGAAAATTGCAGTCTAACACCACTCCGTTCCACCATTTGCACCCAGTGAACCAGTACTCCATTACCAATCACTCCATAAATAGGTATTTACCAATTTCCTTCAAGAAACCCTGTAAATACTTAATTTCCTCTGTGATTATGTTGAAAACCCCAAAATTCAATGTAATTCAGTTGCGAAACTTACAGTAAAGAAACCCAGGACCCCTGTTTCACCTATCCCACTCAAAAAACCCCATTTCCATCTCTGAATCCACAAGAACTAGAAATAGAAACCACCGTAGCCCTCAATGTACCTCCTATCACTACTCCTCATAGAGATTTAGATTATCCGCCCTTAGCAGATAAAGATTTCCAAATCAAAGACCTCACATTTGATGACTCCCCCTTGAGACTACATTGTAAATACCGGGACCTTTTCCTCAATAATGTTCACAATATTGGTCTGTGGGAATCAAATCTCCCAAAGTACCAATTCCCTTCTATGCACATTTTCCCAGACATTGTTCACCAATTCCATGCCAATTATAACCCTAATCTCAGAGTTGTAATGTCCCCTGACTAGTAAATCATTTTTACCATTACAACAGACTCCATCAATGAAATATTGCAATTGCAACCTATTCAAAACCTTACCCCTCTATCTATTGCTGATTTACTTGACAAATATTCCAAACTATCCCGTTCAAAGATTGCCAGAGTTTGCCAAATGTTCATGTTAGAGCAATACATTTAAGAAAACCCTCCACCCCACATGACAACTACTTTTACAAGCTTAGGGAGGGATGTTATTACCATGATTGCATGTATTCTTGGTTTCTCAAGCAATGAATATGTGGATGAAATGAATTTTTCTTATGTGACTATCTTCACCCCTGGCCATCCCCTTGGTGCCAAGTATGACTATGCTACATTCATAGCTGACAAAATCTATGTTCAGTTCATGGATTGGAAAATGAGAGAGTGTTCAAGTATTCTATTGTCTTGTATCACCTCTTCCTATATTACTAAACTGACAAATTCTCATTCTCTGTGAATAAGCTTGATACTAGAGGTAATCCTAGATCAGTCATTTTCTGGACTTCCATCTTCGATTACTCATACACTTCTCCCCTTTCATACAATGAGTTCATAGATCAATTTTTCTATTCCTTAGACACCATGTTGACAGGACATCCTCCCCCAAGAATCAGTGATGATATCAAGAGAATCCTTCAATTGTCAAAGCAGTACAAGATAGGTGACTGGTACTTGTACCAGAATCACACTGAGATCTAAATCTATGGTTGTGAACTCCCTCCTTTCAAGCTACCTAAGTATGTTCCTATGAGATTGTTTGCCCCGGAATATTACAAACAAATGTTAAACTCTGACCAAATTCATTTCTTCAAGGCAAAGAAGAAAGCCCAATTGAGGATTAAAGACCACTTAGGCCCATTTGAGTGCAACAATAGAGAAGCAAGGAAAAGAGCAGAAGAAATCATAGAAACAATAATGAGACTAAAGAAAAGCTTTGCTTGGGTTTATGACCCTCATGGTTTCATCAGTGAGATAGAACAATATGCCAATATAGATGAATGGAGAGAAGGGACATTGATAGAGGAAGATAGTGATAAAGTTGAAGTTGAGAATGTGATGAAAGATTTGGAGAAGATACTTTACCTAGACTCTTTTGTAAAGGTGCCAGCTGAAACTTCTCAAAAGCCAACACAGGAAACTAGTGCTCCCACAGCAGAGCCATCACAGGAACAAACACAGGAAACTAGTGTTCCTACAATAGAACAAACAGAACAACCACAAGTATTAGAGTAGCCTGAAATCTCTGAAGAAAGAGCTCCACCACAACCACACCTAACTCCTGCAAATATGGGAAATCCCTCAATTGTGCAGACTCCTCTAAATGAGGAAAAGAATTTGAAAAGAGATAGGGAAGTAGCTACCCCTTCTAGCAGACCTACAGATCAAACCTTTGCTAAGAGGAAAAGGTTGAATCCTTATTCAAAGGAGGAGTTCATAGATGAAACCACAGAGAGCATAAGGAAGGAAGGAGCAGACAGTCTACATACATCCCCAACAGGTGGGACACATTCAAGCTCACAGAGGCAAGAACTGGAAAGGCAACAAAGTATATAAGTTTCATCTCTCAGGGCTTCATCTGAGAAAATTATAGATATCAAAGGAAAGTTTAAGGAAATCAAAACAAAGAATGAGCAAATATTGGCCCAAGCCTATGCTCAATATTTAAAGATGGCCCCTTCAAACCAAACCAGATTGATGTTAGCCTTTGACATCAAAGAGCGCAAAATGAAAATGAGTTTCTTAAAACCCACAATGATGTAGCCAAAATCCTTGGCCGATTATCTCAAAACTGGCTTTGAAGTCATGGCTAAAGACATCCACCCCATAGACCAGATAGAATTTCATAAACAAATAAGGGAGATGGTCTATTCTACACTGACTAGCAAGGCAATGATGGCACATAGGTTGCAAAATTCACTGAGCAACACTACTGCCCAATTGCAACTAGAAAAGGCCTCCTCGCAGGCAAAAGACAATAGAATCAAATCATTAGAGGAGTTGATTATTGATTTGGGCCATGACCCAGAAGATGTTAAGGCAGCAGAAAACCTAATAAAGAAGAAAAATGAAGATATAGTTGCACTTAGGAAACAATTGAAATTGCCACCACTCATTCACCCTCAAACTGCTGAAGTGATTGAGAAGAAAAATGAAGAAGAGCTTATGGACTTGGTCCTTAAGCTAAATGGGCAATTAAAAGAAACAAGAGCGAGAATTAGAGAAAGTAGTATAGTCAAGGTAGAGTGAGTTGACCACACAACCCCAGACTATAGTGCTTATAGTTTCAACAACAATCCGTTCTACACTATCCAATGTTTTGGAACCAAACATTCCTTTAGCAACAGCTGCACCCATAGAGGCAACAGTTACATCACAAGCAGGAACATCAACACAGACAGCTGAGGACTTGATTAAGTCCATGGAGGAGATGAAGCTCCAAGTCACAAAGGTGCAGAAAGTGAAAGAGAAATTCACTACTTTGGAGCAAAAATATGATATTTCAAAAAATCAATTTTGCAGAAGGGATGAGGAAAAACAAAGGCTTGACCCAACAGATTAAAGCACTGGAGAAAGACCTTACATTTGAAAAGCCCTTGATAGAGATCAGGAGGATATTGTGGACCAATTTCATCGATTCCATCAATGATATTTGGTCATCCATTCAACTTATTTTTGAACAAATTGATTTGGTTAAGCTTTCTCTTGAAGAAGTTCAAAGGACCAGAGAGGAATTGGGTAGAAAGCCTGAAGAGGCAATCCTATTAATCAATTTTTTAAATAGTAGAAACAGGCAACGGTTGGAACAATTAAACATTGAGGATAGGACTACTACCATTCTCGAAGTAAAGAAAGTATTGACCAAAAAGAATATAATGCAAGGCCTGGAACGCAGATATCTAAGCATGCAAGAAGATATTGATGAGTTCATCAGGAAATGTGGCATCTTAAAAAGAAAAGGACTCCCAAGTCCTTTAGTCATCAATGACAAGCTAATGGTTTAGATAGACTACATCAAGAAGTTGCATCAGCAAGCTGACAGTCAGGCCAGTTCATCTGCAGCCAAGGCATTGCCCACAGGGAAAGTTCTCTATGATGATTTGGAGAACCTCTTTTAAATTGAACATGAAGTGAAGCACCTATTCCCAGTGCAACCCAATTTTGTGAAATATATTGAAGCAAATGAAATCTACAGGAAGCTAACAAGGACAAGAATAACAAAAGATTATTGGTGGTCCAGCATGACTGACATCCTGTAAATTACCATGACTTAAGTGAGGTAAAGAGAAAAAATTACCACAGTAAATTTTGGTAAAAAGGGTGAAAAATGGTGAACTGGTAAAGAGTATCTGATACAAGTGAAAGACAAAATCATATGTCTAGCACAGAGTTACTAGCATGACAGCAAGATGCATATTCATAGGACCTGCCTCCAACTCCTTCAACAACAACAGGGACAACAACAATAAGTTCACATTTTGTTTCTACATTCGAGACCATCTGTCTCTATATTCATGTAAAATATATTTTGTTTCCCTAGAATATATCTCTTTTAGTTAGGAGATATTTTGATGTAAACATTTGTATAAATACTTCCTCATTCGAAGTATTGGGGGTGGATTCTTAGACAATTCTGTAGACAATTTACTTTGGGAATTGAAGTGTTGTTGAACAACTTTTGTATGGTTGGCTGGAACAAAGTAATAAAGAAAAGGACTTTTACAGGATATCTGTGTCAAACGAGAAACAAATAAGTATTCTATATCCTGCGTTTTTACATTTTTTCTGGTTTAATAAATATTCATGTGTTTCATATCTGAATGCTAAACGAAAATTTATATTTCAGAAAGAGTTTTACTGCATTATGTCTTTAAAATCATTTATATTCGTAATGTTTTCTTCCAAGCTATTATAGGTAGGTAATTCTTTAATGCTCCCTGCTTTCATAGTTTATGACTGTGACCATTTAACAAAGAATACTTAATTGATTTTTGTTAATGAGCACCCACTTTCCCTCATCTTGGACCCTGTTGAAGGATTCTTAGTTGCCCTTCCTCCCTGTTCAACACCATTTCACCCATTTGAAACTATCATTTGTCTTTTGTTTAGCTATCTTTCCCTGTGAAATTTCTTCTTTGTTAAATCAACCTGATCCAGTTAAGCCATCCTTCAGTTGACTCCATAGCCCAATGGCCTGAAATACCTTGTTCTATCCATCTACTCTTGAATTCCACCACCAAACAAAATCAAAACCCCCCAAGCTTTCATAACTAGCCTAATATCTCACAAAACAAAGCTAAATCATAAAGAGAGAGCCCTCTCTAAGTACAGATTGGCTAGATTTTGTACTTAAAAGATTGGTTTGTGGTTAACTCGGAGTGTCCCTTCTTTTGATAACTTCTAAGGGAAAATCTAAGTGATAACATGGTGGCGACTCCACTGGGGAAACCAATTCCTCAGTCAAAACACATCTTTAAGAAACACAAAGTTTGATTATATTCATCTTAAAGAGTTCATAGAAGTTATTTTGATATCTTTATAAGAAATTGCAAAATGAAAAACCTAAAATCTAGCTTCAGAAAGGACTCGATACACTAGGGCTAATCCTGACCCTAACCCACCCCCAATGCTTGAGAACCCTAATTTGATCCCTAGAATTCCTAGAAGATAAGAAAGCTCTATTAGCCCTTGACCCATCTTTAGATCTAAATCTTGTCCTGCTAAGTGGCTTTACCTAGATGACCTACCCTTTGATTAGTACATTGAAACCTCTCTGTTTCGGACTTCATCTGACTCTGAATTAATAGACCTAGTCCAAGACCTAGAGTTCATCAGAGAACTCGAGATCCAAAGGGCTAATTTTTTAATTGACCAACATTTACAGAACTCTCCTCAATCTAGTCTCACCATTGAAGAAACTCCTAATCCTTCCATAGTTACTTCTCCCTCCACTAGCTCACCATCTTTCCCTCATATCTCTCAACCTCAAACCACTCCACAGTTGACTTTAACCCCTAGTCCTCCATCCACATCTCAAACATCCACTGTTACCCCAACTCCAGCCTTTGTTTCAACACTACCTACAACAATGGCCAACAGATATGCTCCCTGGTACTACCAGCCAATTTAGGTGCCATACCCCAAGACTATCAAAGTAAGATCACATTCTTTGATGGAACTGGAACCTATACAACCCAACAACATACTAGGCAAATGATTGATTATTTTGAAATGTATGAAATAGATATTACTGATGTGAAAATGAGGATTTTCGTGCAAAGCCTTACCGTAGATGTTAGAACCTGGTTCAGAGCCTTAACACCCAATAGCATAGATAGCCTAAGAACCCTCTACCAACAGTTCCTGAATAGATGGGAGAAAATAAAAGACCCTCTTCAGATCTTATCTAAAAATGAGAACCTCAAAAGAGGACCACAAGAAACTGTGCAGGACTATTGCACTAGATTTAATAGTGTGTATAGTGCTATTCCCTTTGACCTAAGGCCTCCCCCTAGCTTAGTCTTAATCAAATTCCCCAATGGACTTGATTATGATATGGCTTTCCAATTGAGAGAATGAAACCCTCCTACATTGGAAGATATGCAAAGCATAGCAATAAGCGTTGAAGCGAACCTGCTCTCTAAGAGATCCAAAGCTAGGAGTGAAAGAAGGATACCATTAAAAGAAGAAAGCTCACCCTTCAAACAAAAGCTAGATGCCATAATTAAAGGAATGGATATACTAGGAGACAGAGTGGAGATAATTGAAAGGAAATATCCTTGGGATAGCTAGCAAACTAACCTAGGGAGAAATCCTAATTTTAGGAAAAATCAAAACCAGAACACTGGAAAGAATGGTCCTAACCAAAACATTAGACCCCTTTTCCAGGAGAACTATGTAGAAGCTTCTCACTCTGAAGGCCCAGAAGAAGATACTCAAATCAATTTGATGGGGCTTGATGATGAAGAAGAAGTTTTCTTATCCCAAGATGATCAAAAGACTCACATACTTAAATAGTTTAAAACCCAATTAGGAGAATCTTTCGACTTTAGGTAGGGATATGACTTAGCTATCTTTGAGGTGCACAAGCAATATAATCTAAGAAGTAGGAAAATTGATGTCCCTGAAACAAACAACAAAACAGTCCCAAATCAGCCCAAAAAAGGTAAGACAATAAACAAACCATTGCAAATTCTTTCTAGATCAAACATTAATCCTCATGACCCCATAATTGAATATGTCTATGATAATCAACCAAACAATAAACAGCGTTCCACTTCCCCTCCTTCCAAGGAAACTGTGGAAGAACCTCCAAAGGTTGATTTAGGAGAATCAACGAATCATGACTCTAATCCTGAAAAGGAGAAAGTCATAGAAAACACAACTGCTCGAAATCTAAGAGCCCAAATAGAAAAATCCTTTAATCTGGAAGCAGAAGTTGGCAAGCTGAAAAATTCTATTCCATTATCTGAATTAGCTAAACATGATGTTTACCGGACTCAAATCAATAGATCACTAAAAAATATTGGAACTGAAGACTCAATTAATCTCTATGATGATCAACCCAAGTTAGTCTCTTTCCCAGATGTGAATGGGAAACCATTGGAAGGAGGAATTCCTCCCTTATATGTTATCCTAAACATACATGATAAGATTCTTCACAATGCCATGTTTGACTCTGGTGCATCTCACAATGTTATGCCCAAAACTGTCATGGAAAAGCTAGATCTAGACATCACTATACCATACAAAGATTTATTTTCTTTTGATTCCTGCCAAGTGAGATGTTTAGGATTGATAAAAGACTTATGTGTTTCATTGGTTCAATATCGTGCAAAAATAATATTAATGGACATAGTAGTAGTTGATATACCACCCAAATATGACATGTTGTTGTCAAGATCCTGGGGTGCCGAGCTTCAGGGATCTCTTCAACCGGATATGTCATATGCCACTATATCAATTTTTGGACAACCCAAGAAACTATATAGAGAAACATTGATGAAATATGTAGTAAGTAGTCAGGAAAAACCCCAAAATTTCCCCATATACTCAGTACACTTTGAAATGGATTCTTTTATTCTCTACAATGCAGAATCTGGTCCTTCAAATACCTTAGAAGTTTTAGCAGCAGAACCAAAATAAATGGAAAAAGAAATATCAATTGTTCATATTCAAGAAATATCAAATAACAAAGAAAAATCAGATGACAATGAAAACCCAAATGCCATGGTTAAACAAGTTCCCACTACCCCAAATAAAAATTATGAACATGAAATCCTTTGGCATTTAGAATTTAATGGCTCGGTAAGTAAACTAGGAGCAGGAGCAGGAGTTTGGGTGTACAATTTAGAAAATGATCATGCTAAAGGCCATGCCTATAGATTAAATTTTAGATGCACCAATAATATGGCAGAATATGAGGCTCTCTTGTTAGGTCTTAAACTTGTTAAAATACTAAGAGCTATAAGGGTGTCCATCATGGGAGATTCAAAATTAATAGTTAAGTAGATTAAAGGCACTTACTCAACAAGGGATTCTAGACTAGGATATTACAGAGGAACAGTCATAGAAATCCTCAACACTTTTTTGGAAACCCAGCTTGCAATTATTCCTAGAAAACACAACCTACAAGCCCACAGTTTGGCCATGTTTGCCAGCACCTGCAAAATACCTTTTCAACCTAATCATCAGTATACTACTGAGATTAGGCATAGACCAACCTGTTGAGATTGCAACAAGATGATGGAGCTTAGTGAAAAGAGTCGCCTTCACTAAGTGGGCCCGCAGGCTATTTTTGGCGCAAGTCTATTTTTAGACTATGTCTATTTTTAGACATATGGAGCATGTCTATGGATTGCAGGTTGTTGTTTATGGAT
>APFE031018767.1:0-18735 GCA_000404065.3 Pinus taeda
AACTGCAAAATAATGATCCTCTTGCTCTTGCATCTGAAGTAAAGTCTATAATGCATGATATCAAATCCACTAAGGTTGAATTGGATATTCCTCTTATCACTTTTCTCAAGTCACTTTATCCTACTTACTCCAATTATCTTGAGTCATTGCAAGCAAATGGAAATCTCAAAGATATAACCTTTGACTCTCTTGTGAAAAAGTTTGCTGAAAGAGAGAAAGCTTTTGAAAAGAAGAAAACCCCTGTATCTTCTGAAGAGGCTGTGTGCCTTGCTCATAAATAAAAGAATCCTGCTCAAGATTCTACAAGAGGAAGAGGTGGTCAAAGAGGAAGAGGAAGATATTTCAGAGGCAGGGGGGGGAAGACATTCTCAAGGAGAAAAGGCAGATTTGCACTGCATTCGCTGCAAAGGAAATGGATCACATGATTCCTCTACATGCAAGCTACCATGGGACAAAATTGAGCAAAAAAGAAATCAACAGAAAGGTAGAACTGATGATACAGAAAAAACGTAAAGCACCTGAATCCGCTCACTATGTTGTGGCATAATGTAACATTGGAGTAAATGAAGATTTATTTAATGCTTCACTTGCTTCTTGGAAAAATGATTGGTTTCTTGATTCAGGAGCAACCTACCACATGAATCATAGAGAAGATTTTTTTGAAGATTTTACTGACAATGTTGATGGAGCAGTATACTTTTCAGATCAATCAAAAATCAAGCCATCAAGGCTTGGCACAATCAGGCTTAAACTACCTAGTCTTCCAGACTTTCTTCTGCATCATTTTCTATATCTCCCACAGCTCAAGAGAAACTTGCTATCCTTGTTCCACATCCGCCAGCAAGGTCACTCCATTCATATGTTTGATGGAAAGCTTGAGGTAAGAAAAACATCTGACCACTCACTTGTCATGAGGGTAATAGAAGAAGAAAGGCTTATCAAGCTACAAGGACCTCTGCTCATGCACAACATTTCTCATACAATTCTCATCATGAATAAGGTACACTTCCATCAAGTTTATTATGGCATGTTAGATTTGGACATTTGAACTATGACAGTCTCCACTTATTGAAGAAAAATGATGTTGTTTGTTTGCCTACAATTCCTAGGAAACTTAAGCAATGTGATGCTTGAATTCTAGGAAAGCATAGCAAATACTCTTTTCATGATTCACATTCAAAACATAGAAAACTTGAACTCATTGATTCAGATTTATGTGGTCCAATGCCTGTTCCTTCTGCAAATGGAAATAAATATATCATGACATTTATTGATGACTACACCAGAATGTGTTGGGTTGTTAATTTATTGAAGAACAATTTGAATGCTTTCAAACATCGAGATTTTTCATAAATGGCATTGAAAATGATGCAAAATCTCATATGGGTCTATTCAACCGATATGGAAAAGATAATTACACATCAAATGAATTTGAAAACTATCTTCACCAACATGGGATCAAACATCAACAACTGTGCCTTATAATCCCCAACAGAATGGTGTAGCTGAAAAGAAGAATAGTGTACAATCTTAAATATGGTACAAACCAGCTATTCTTCAAAATGTAAAGATAAGTTTTGGGTTGATATTGGTTCTATGTTGCATTATATAAAGAATAGATGTCCATCTAATGCTATAAGAAACAAGACTCCATATGAAATGTGGTATGGACATGTTCCTTCGGTAAAGCATCTTAGGGTCTTTGGTTCCACCTTTTATGCCTTGATACCAAAGGTACATAGAAATGAACTTGGTGCTAGAAGTCGTAAGTGTATCTTTCTGGGATATTCAAACACCTCCAAAGCATACCACCTCTATGATGAAGTAAATAAGAAGTTTGTTGTATCTAGTGATGTAATTTTCCTTGAATCGTCCAAAACTGACAATGTTGTTGAGCGACAATTTGATCGCTTGGATAGATTTGCAAAAGCAAAATCATTTCAATAATTTGATAATCAAATTCCACATCTTGAAGGGGGATTCCTATATTAGATAAACATGTGGAATATTCTTCTAAAGAACACTCTCCCCCGCATGAAACTCCAACAATGGATAATGCTTTAAGTGATGTGATTGATAGAATTGGGAGACTCAATCTTGATTCAGTCCCAACTCAATAAACGGAACAGCCTGGACCATCTGAGAAAGGTCCCCCAAAGTGGCTGATAAAGGCACTTGAAAGTGTTCATCTTGATGAAGTTGGAAAGATAAGAACCATAAATTCAAACCAGCAAAATGGAGGTGATGTAGATGACTCTAATTCACCTATTGATATGGATGTTTCTTATGATTGTGAATTAAACTAGTCTACAGATTTTGAACCAACTTCCTTCAAAGAAGTTGCTTCTCATGATGAATGGAAAGAAGCGATGCAAAAGGAGTATCATGCCCTCATAAAGAAAAGCACTTGGAAGCTGGTTGATCCTCCATTAGGAAGCAAAGCAATTGGCTGCAAGTGGGTCTACAAAAACAAGTATAAATCTGATGGCTCACTTGACAAGCACAAAGCTAGGCTTGTGGCAAAAGGTTTTGCAGAGAAGGAAGGGGTCGATTATGAGGATATTTTTGCCCCCACAGCAAAATGGGCTACCTCCAGACACTCTTTGCACTAGCAGCTCAGAACAGTTGGAAAGTCCATCAAATGGATGTAAAAATTGCTTTCTTGAATGGAGATCTAAAAGAGAATGTTTTTATGTCCTAGCCTGAAGGATTTGTTGTTAAAGGACATGAACATAAAGTATGAAACCTTGTGAAGTCCTTGTATGGCCTCAAATAAGCACCGTGAGCCTGGTATGAAAAACTAACTGAGCATCTTCTGAAACTCAATTTCAAACATTTTGATCTTGATGATGCAACTTTATTTTTCAAGAAAGTTGGAAAAATAGTTGTATATCTTGTGGTATATGTAAATGATCTTTTGATCACAGGGAACAATGAAAGCTACATTGCATCCATAAAGAAGGAATTGGGGAAAAGTTTTGAAATGACTGATTTGGGCTATGTTCATTACTATCTTGGTATTGAAGTAACCCAACATCTAAAGTCCATATTTCTTTCTCAAAAGAAGTACATTGGATATTTGGTGAACAGGTTTGGCATGACAGAATGTAATTCTCTTACCACTCCAATGGAACAAAACTTAAAGCTCACATCTATTGAAGGAAAAGAATTTGAGGATGCAATAAAGTATAGACAGCTTGTAGGAATTCTCAACTACCTAACTACTACCAGACCAGACATTTCGTTTGTTGTTGGAATCCTCTCCAGGTTTATGCAAAAACCTTGTGAGGGACATTGGTTTGCTGCAAAAAGAGTTCTAAGGTACTTGAAGGGAACTTAAGACTTTGGAATCAAGTATACACAGGTGGATGACTTCAGCTTGATTTGATACTTTGATTCAGACTTTGATGGAGACAAAGAAACTGGGGTATCTACTTTAGGATATGCTATAAGTCTTGGATCAGGAGCAGTCTCTTGGAGATCGCACAAAACATCAGTTCCAACAGATTCCACAACAGAAGCAAAATACGTGGCAGCAGCGGGAGCAACAAAAGAAATTGTGTGGCTCAGGAAAATTCTTGAAGAGTTGCAGGTAAAACAAGTACAATCAACTCCACTCATGATTGACAATACCTTTGCAACAAAGTTGGCCAAGAACCCAAAGTTCCATGATCGAACAAAGCACATCAATACTAAATATCATCTCATTCGACATCATGTTGAGGCCAAAACAATCCATCTCCGTCATTGTTCCACTAATGAGAAAATTGCAGACATCTTCACCAAAGCGCTTGGAAGAGAAAAGCTTGAACGATTCAAAATGATGCTTGGACTCACCAACATCACTTCAGATTGGGGGGGAATGTTGAGACATAATCATTAGGATTGGGTGAATATAATGTAAATAAATAATAAGTAATATGAGCAGTCATTGGGAGATGAAGTGAACAGTCTCTCCCTCATGTACATAATAAAGACCAACCTGAAGGAATGTAATATACAAATCAATTTGTGTTGAGGAGTTACTTCCTGGTCTGACAAATTTGATTAAAACACGATATCGGTTTTGAGTGAAGCACATTCCGTTGGATTCAGATCACCGTGATCTACGCACTGGTATAGGTTTCGAGCAATTTTGAACACTTTGAATTTTGAGTGCTAAATTGATCCCTTAGATCATTCATTACCATGAGCCTTTCAAATTTCCTTAATATAACAAAATTTCTCTTGAACTTTTTCTTTCCTTTTATTCCACCCTATAATTTTGTTATATAGCACTAATAAATGTATGGTTTCTTCCTCAATAAGCAGAAATTTAGCTATCAAATCTTTTTTAATATGATCATTCATCTTCTACTCCTCAACAACATCCTAAATGACTTTTCTCATAACATCTTACTTTCCTTTGTATTAAATCACTTTATTTATAAGAGATGCAATCTCTTTCATCATGCTCTCAACCTCCCTCTCATTATATTTTTCCCTGTCAATGCCAAGCATGTGAATTT
The DNA here is from genome assembly GCA_000404065.3 of Pinus taeda. Lineage (NCBI taxonomy): Eukaryota > Viridiplantae > Streptophyta > Pinopsida > Pinales > Pinaceae > Pinus > Pinus taeda. The sequence goes on from APFE031018767.1 coordinate 4,509, forward strand.
GATAATACTATATAAATAAACTCATTAATTTTAGCTCTTTTAAGATCAAGGAAAGGTTATCCAATAATGCACAAATGACACTATTTATTTCCACTCTCTTCCTTTCTTGAGATTTTTTAACAATAGCATTTATTCAACTACTAAGCAATTCACTCTAAATCCAGAAACACCTTCAGGGAATTTCGAATTGGTTGATCACCCCATGACAAAAAATTCTCAAGACTCCTTAGGTTATAAAATTTCTCCATTGTGAGTTCGTGGGAGGCTTCGAGGTGAAGAAGACTTGGGGAAAAAGCCAAGACGATGTCATGCACCGGGGTTTCTATCCGCTTCTTCCATCATTAAAGGAAATTATATTAGGATTACCATTCTATCTTTCTAATTGCTATTATGCCTACATCTATGTTAAATGCATGTATTCATTCGAGTATTTGAAAATGTTCATTTAATTTATATGTTTGGATTCAACTGGTCCTTCATCACAATTATATGAATTGATTCTCTGACCATACTATATTGCTTTTCAAATTCATTTGCAACCATTTTTAATTCCATATTGATAATGCATCATTTCGTTTGGTTTCTTTCATCAACAACACAATTATATATCTTGAACAATTATGAAGACACGAAAGACACTAGTTTTATCCCTTCTTTGCAATGTCATTTATATATTATATTATATATTATATATATTATAATATATATATATATATATATATATACTATTATATATATATATAAGTTATATATATATATATTAATATATATATATATACACTCAATAGGATAGTCCAACCCCTGGACTTTCTCTGTCCGTCTCTTTTTCAATGTCTGTTCAAAACAATGGGCTTTCACAACTTTCTATGAACTTACAAATATATTTTTACTACTTACCAACTCTATCCCATTTCCTTCTCAATTTTGTCCCTTGTTGTGTTTTTTCAAACTCAGATTACTACTCATTTGTTAATGATAAATTCCACATATTTTACTACTTGTAACTCTATGAAATTATTTCTAGTATGAGTTTCTTCAAAACGAATAAAGGAAAGGGTTGAGGTAAAGGGGGAGGAAATATATACCATAATTTAGGGGTAAGAAAGGAAAAAAATATCAATGGTATCGATTCATTTCAATGCATATTTTCAAGAATTAAGACAATTTCTCCACACTGGTGTTGTTAACATTTTAGGTCATCTTAACCCTAAACGTGTGGCTCAACCAAAGTAGTGCTCTGTTCATCATGTGCCTAGCATCAAAATTCCTATTCCTACACATATGTCTTCTCCTCTCATTCCCACATGACAGTGATGGTTGGAAAACTTCCTTCCCTGCACAACCCCTACACTCTATTCAAGTTTGGCCCATTGTATCATTGTCTCCTCCCAAGGAAAATATTTCTCATCATTTATAGTTTGTGCTTCACATGTAGTCCATTCGCCCCGCATAGCACCATAACCTTCCACACCTGCTAGTCAACATCCTCCATATGGTCAACAAGTTTCCAAGAAACCCATTATGCTTGTTGGTACCATTGGCCAGTCTTCTAAACACAAAGTTACTCATCAACCCACTGTGAGTGATACAAGATAGAGAGCATAGGTCACTCTTTTTGATTCCTCACATCACACTTCACATTCTATCACATCTCATCCTCACTAGGAAGAGAAATAGGTAGAATATGCTCCATCACATAGGTAGGGACAATAGTCTGAAGTAGTTACACATATTTTTTGTATGTTTATGGATGTTGATGAGTTATTACTACTAATAGATTGGCCTATGATGATGGCATTTTTTTAGTTGTACTTGGTTATTATTTATTGCACATACACATGGATATTTATAATACTCTATTTTACTTATGGTATGGGTTTTGTTTAAAGGAAGAGACACATGAATATGCACATGAAATTATGTTTATCATGCATGCAACACTCTATTTATATATGTTTTGATGGCATATTTGACATATATGGATTATGATTATGGAGAAACAAGGAGTGCTAGGAGACACAAGGGTTCAATTTGCATGATGATTAATCTAATTTTGACTTGATATCATACGTAGATTTTTTTTTGATGATGTAGCATATATCTTGATTGGTTTCATGGTATTCTTTTGGAGATATGTTATATTATTACAACTTTGGTTTGGTATTATGTTGGGAAAAATGTTTAGTCATGGAGTTTCTTCATTTATGTATTTAAGAAAAATAAATTATAAAACACAATCAATGGAAACAAAGGCCCCACCTACTAGAGTCAAATTAAAAAGTTTCATAAACTAGTTTAGTAATTATTTCCTTTAGAAAATCCTTCCTGGTTTCTAATCAATCAAATTAGAAAATGAAACTTAATACAATATTTTAAAAGGGAAAAACTTCCCAATTAGAAAATGAAACTTAATACAATATTTTGAAATGGAGAAACTTCCCAATTAGAAAATGAAACTTATTGCAATATTTTAAAATGGAGAAGCTTCCTAATCTATTTTGGATTCCTTTAAAAGGAGGAAGGATCTATGAAGGCACAGAGAGAACTATGAAGAAGGATATGCTATAATATTTTTTGGTTATCATTTTGTCCTCTAATTTACTTTCTTAAAAGTTACAAGTTAATCTTGATGGCGACAACAATTTCATTTCACCAAGGGGAGAGAAATTAGGGTGACTCTATTATTATTTTCAAGCATTTTATCTGGTATCTTATGCTTTTCTAATTTATTTTCTTGTTGTTTGAATATTTGGTCATCTTTAACTAGTGCTAACAACTATCATTTTTCAGAAAGCAAGCTGCCCATATTTATACCTGCATCAAGGATTGCAATCAAATGCCATCCTTGCTTGTTTCCCGAGCTCTTATATATGATTTGATTTACATTGCAGTAGTTTTGTGTTGAGATTGGTCAACCACTTTCACATAAATTTCATTTCAAGATTTTGGTTGTATTTTTTTATTGTTAATAAAAATAACCATTATTTTTATAACTCTATTATTTTACATATTTCACTCTTTATTACGTATTTCTATAACAGGAATTTGTCTTTGTATCTTTTGATAACTGTCGCAACATATGCGCTCTATAGAATTCATGGTCCTCAAGCCCAAATTTTAACTAGCTCATTGCTTTAACAAAATATGAACTTCATTTTATGTTTGTATTTCTTTTTGTTTATCATCTGCTCGCTATAAATTTTGTGTTTCAAATGTATGTAATTTCATTTATTTTATTAATGTAAGTCTTTCCTTCTTGTACCATAAACTTTATTTTGTAAAACACAAAAATGCATAAAATCTCAAATACATATAAATTATAATTGTAAATTATGAGCACACTATCTGATTATCTCATTCTGTTAACAAGATTCGAGGAATTGAATGGTTGAATTCCAACAAACATAAATAATCATCAACACTTTTATCTAACAATATGTCATCTTACATAAGTAGTAAAAACATCCAATTGCTTCTATACCTCTATACAAGGGATTTTAAATAGTATATAGTGTGGTTGATTTTGAAATTTTCTCATTACTTATCATTCAAAATAATTAAATTAGGTTGATTTTGAAATTTTCTCATTACTTATCATTCAAAATATTTAAATTAATTTAAAGTGGATGATTTTTAAATTATTTCAAACATATTTTTAAATTTGAAAAAAACCTTATAAAACTAAATTTAAAAGTTAATATGAGAACCATTTATAATTTTTTTTTCGATTTTAAATAAATTCATAAAATAAAATAATTAAAATATAAAATGAAAATTTTAAAATTAATATAACAAAAAATTTAATTAATTTTCATAATTTTAAATAATTATTTAAATAAATTTAAATTATTATTTTGATACTTTAACAAATGTATTTGGTTTATAAATCAATTTTTTTTAATTTATTTTTATAATTTACTAAAGGAAAAACAATATTTAGAAAAAATAATTTATCAAATTGTTTTTTAATATTTAAAAAAAATCTTTGTATTTTTTAAGTAAATGGAATTATTCATCATAAAACATTAATTCGATTTTTTTTTTTTTTTTTGGTAAACATTAGGAAAATATACAAGCATTTTCATTATTTTTTTTATATGATATTAATAAGAGATAGTTGGAAAAGACCCATCAGGACAATGAATGAATGATGGAAGAGCCAAAATAGAAGATGAATAAATAGACGATAAATGAACAAATTCAAACCTAAAAGTTCAACCAATACCACCTAAACTAGAGACTTGAATATATTATTAAATTAATTAATAATAATATAACAAATGAAATAATAGTTATAACTATTAAATTATATAAAACAAATACTTATTATTATTAGTTATTTACTTTATTTATTTTATAATTCAATAATATTAAAATAATTAATCTATGAAATTAATGTTATATTAATTGATTGTTTAATATTACAAATAAATAATAATGATAATAATTCCTCTTTATAAAATAATCTATTTATTATTATCATAATTTAATTTAATTTAATAATTTAATAATTAATTGTAAAATATTATTAAATAAATTTAACTCGGAGTTAATTTGTTTTTTTTTCTAAAATTGGATATGAAAACTAATAAGATAGGGAAAGAAAATATCCATGTGTGCCTAAATTAATATTATAAAATAATTACTAAATAATCCATAATAGTATAATTAATTAATTATTACTATAAAATAATTAATTAATAGTAATTTATTATTTATTTATAACAACACTATTATTATTAAATTTTTATTTTGTATATGATATTTATAAAAGAGGTAGTTCAGATTTTCCACTATAATAAATAAATAAATAATATTTTAATTATTATTTATTTATAACAATTACTAATTATTTATTTACAACTATTATTTTGTATATGATATTTATAAGAAAGGTAGTTGAGATTTTCCCAATATAATAATTTTGTTGATGTTTTGAATCTCAAAAAAATCCATATGGATAATAAATGAAGGATAGAAGAGCCCAAATGAAACATGAATAAATAGACAATAAATGAACAAATTCAAACCTAAAAGTTGAGCGAATACAACCTAAACTAAACCTAAATTACTAAACAAAATAATTAATAAATCTAATAAATGAAACCATACTTATAAATAAAGAATTAATTATTATAAATAAATTATATAATTATTATTAATTATTTATTTTTAGTTCATATTATTAAATTTTTAATCTAAAAGATGAATAATTGTATATTTAATTAATTATTAGAAATCAGTAAATAATTAATGTATAATAGTTTTCATTTATAATTGATACTATTATTATTTATATTAATTTAATTTTAATTTTAATAATTAATTTTTTATAAAGATTATAAATAAATTTATCCCGAGTTATTTTTTCTTTCCAAATTGAATTATGGGAAACTAAACAGCAAAGAAATAAATTATATGATGCCTAAAATTAATATTATTAACATATTAATATATCTAATAAATGAAATATTAGTTTCTATATTCAAGCTCTGTGATTCCATAATGAATAAGCAAAGTCTTTCCGTAGAAATCACTAAGAGAATTTTTGGCCCATGAATTTCGAAACCACAGTGTGGTTCATCATGAAGACTAGAATTATATATAGTTGTGATTAATTAACTATTATAATAAATATAATGATTTATTTTTATTAAAAATATTAAAAATTAATCTAAAATATAATTAATGTATTAACTTAATTAATTATTATTACAATAAATATATAACGGATAATAAATTCATTTATAATAATTACTAATTATTTATTTATGTATAATTAGATTTTAATTTAATAATTTATTAATAATTAATTTTATAAATATTTAGCAAAATAATTTCGACCTAGAGTTTAATTTTTTTCTTTCTTTCTAAAATTGAATATGGAAACTAAATAAGATAGGGAAATAAGGTTATACCTGTGATGCTATACCTGGGAAGAACTGGAAGACCTAATCTTCCTGAATAGGAAGTATGTTTCCATTGATCTCAATCTTACCATCACTGATGAGATTATGTGGATGCTTCATAATCTCAAGATGATTTGAATTGGATCCCTGAAGAATAATAAAAGTACCATGACTATATCAGATCGGGACAAACTTCGAATTCAAGAGCACAGAGTGATCAGAAAAACTTCCGAACAGAGTTGGCAGGCAGTGTGGAACGACGAGGACCTCGGTCAAAGCGCGCTGACCAAGGCCCATGGAGACTGCGCAGGATGCGAAATTGGCACTTGGGAAGCCTAGATCGGGAGAAGGCGGTAGTTTCTAGTGCGTGATTGGCGCGCAAAACCCCTCGAAATGGAAAGGCCCCGAAGCGCTCGGTCGCATGGAAGCTAGGAAAACCGTGGGGGAAAAGCGCAAAAGGCTAAAGGCAGGACCTGTGCTCCAAAAACCTGCGATATATATTAGGGGCACCCTTTGGCGATAAGCGGATTTGGTTGAAACCTAGCGATTCCATTCAGCACCCGATGCATGGTAGGTGGAGGAGAGAGAAAACTGCCGGTCATCACATGCTAATGGTCGAGCAAGTCAACCGCGCGAAATGAGTGAATGATGTTGGATCGGGAGTCTCCAGATCTAACAGCTGAGAATGCGCCCGATGAGAGAACCAAATTTGATAGGGGATTAAGTCGCGATCTATAAGGATTTGAGGTTCGATTTGATTGCTGAGGTGGCGGATGCTCATTCCATGACGAAACTGAAGAACCGAATTGACGAGGAAGAGCTGGCGCAGTTTGCAAGAGGACAAGTGGCCACTCCCTATGAGCCATCGATGATGACACCAAGACAGGGAACTCTAAGCGAGCAACAGCAAGCGACCCGACAGGGGAAGAAGAGGAATCGAACATTCATGAGATCAATTGGCTTTAAAGCCATGAACGCAGAACATAAAACACATCGAGAGAGGACACTGAGAGGAAAAAACAAAGAGAAGAAGAGAAAGATAGAGAAAATGAAAGATAGTGAAGCAAAAAGTAGAAAGATAGAGGTCTGAGCTGACCACAGACAGTGTCGAGCACTAGAGAGCTTGAGAGGTTCAAGCCACCCCTGAGGGGATCTGTTGAGAATCGAGTACCATATTGGGCTCCTCCCATTAAAGACCAGAAAGGTCAAGAGCTGGTAAGGAAAAGATTCTGTAAACTCTAGTGGCTTGGGGAATCCAATGACCACCTTGCCAAGAAATTTTGTTTCAAGAGACTCAGATTGAGCTCCTCATTGTAATTCTCTGCTTTAAAGACACAATAAAAGAAGGCCACCACTAGAAGCTGGACTGGAGACGTAGCCCTAGAGGATAGGGTGAACTCCTTATTAATTGTTGTGTTCTTGTATTTGCTTACTGTGTTTCTATGATGTTTCCATTTTCCAGTGTCTGTGTATTTTGCAATTTGATCGATCCGTTGCCTAAAATAACATAGACACACACCAACACATGAGTCTGTAATACCTTCATTCAATAATTCTTTAACTGAGATCACTCAAAGGGTGATTTTAAGATCAATTGGTATCAAATATTTAGGTTCTTAAGGTTAGACAAGCTTGTGTTGGTTTAGCTGTGAATGCTCACTAGATCAAAGCTCAAATTAGGAGAAGGAGAGTTGGTCGAAACTAATCCTGAAATTAGGAGAGTCTATCCTCAAAAGACAATGTCAGAGGAAGGTCATACGGGTCTAGACCTTCAACTCATAGAAACTTTCCTAGCCATAAAGTCCACGGTAGAAGAAATGTATAAGGACTTTAGAAAACACAAGGATGAAGATTGATCAGGCTCTAAACAAGACGAAGGAGAAGATGAACCACATTTCCATGACCACTCAAAAGGAAAAGGGAAAGAGGAAAGCTTTTCTCACACCTCCTAATAGCCCTGTATATAAGAAGAAAGCATCTTTGATCAAGCTAGATGTTAAATTTGATTTGCCTATATATGATGGAGAGTTAAATGGAAAAATGTTGGACAATTGGATTAGACAAATTGATGTTTATTGTAGAGTGCAGAACATCAACTTAGACAAGAGCAAGATCCAGCTGGCAAGCCTACACCTTGGAGGCACTGCCTTGGTTTGGTGGAAAGGCAGAACCCAAGCTGACATGAAAAGACATGGTAAGACTATCTCTCTTTGGAATGAATTTGTGTTTGCAATAAAAAAAGCAATTCTATCCATTGGCCTACATGCAACAAGCCATGATGAGTTGACAAACTCTTCGGCAATTGAAAGGGCAAAGTGTGCAAGGGTACACTCAAGAATTTAGAAAGAGAGCATTGATTCTAGGAATGTCATTAGACTCACCAAAGACTCTGTTGAAGTAAATTGGTGGTCTACACAGCTACATAAGGCATACCATCCTCATGTTTAATCCCACTAGTATAGATGAGGTATCTGTACAAGCTACTCATCTAGAAGCCAGAGGAAAGAATGGAAATCCAAAAGTTGGGGCGCCATCCCAACCCACTGCAAGCAAGAGCAAGAAGAAAAGAAAGCAAAAGTGGAAAGAAAGGAAGGCTAATACTGCACAAAAAAGCAAGGCTTCATGCACTCACTGTAAAAAGGATGGGCATGATGATGAGCATTGTTGGATTCTACATCTAGAGCTGAGACCTAAGAAGTTTAAGGGAAAGAAGAAGAAAACTATTTCAGCTATTCAGAAGGATTTGGGGTCAGACTTAGGAGATGAAACAACCATTGGAGCCACAGGTATAAAAGGTAAGAATTCTGAAACATCTACTATTAATTCTGCACAATCTGTTATTAATGAAGAAAATGACATGAGCTTTTCCACATTCAAGTTATTTCCAAGCATCAAAAGATTGGTACTTTGTTTGATAGTCGCTCACAAATAAATTTAATTTCTGAAGCAATTGTAAAGAAATTGGGATTGTCAAGTACACCTCACAAGAAACCATACCCATTAGGAAGGTTGAATGATAAAGCACAACTACAAGTGACTAGATAGTGCAAACTCAAGTTTTCTTTTGGGTCAACATTTGTAGATGAGGTTGAGTTAGACATAATTCCTTTGGATATATGTGGAATTGTTTTAGGAAGTCCTTACTAGTATGATAGAAAAGCTATTTTCTATAGAGCCGAGAAAAAGTATCTACTTGTCAAAGATGGAATCGAATACTTTGTAAGAGCTCATAAGCTCAAGAATAATTATACTCTCATAAACTTAGGGCAGATGAAAAGAATGATAAATTCATGCAAACAATTCTTACTGGTGGTTGTAAAGGAAAAGAAACCTGATAAAACCAATGTATTTGAGGGCTCTAATGCTAAATAACAAGCTGATTTAGAAAAGGTTGTTTCAAAGTATGATATCTTGTTTCAAGAACCTAAAGGTCTACCACCCAAAAAGGAAATAGTACATGATATTATTTTGCAGCAAGATGCTCCTTTGCCTAATATTGGAATGTATAGGTTGTCTAATTCAGAGAATGCTGAAATCAAGAAGTAGGTGCAGGAGTTGCTCGAGAAAGGGTTCATCGAGCCTAACACATCACCATGTGGGTCACCAATCATTTTGGTGAGAAAGAAAGATAGCTCGTGGAGAATGTGCATTGACTACTGAGCACTGAATAAAATAACAATAAAAAATCGTTATCCCCTTCCTCGCATGGATGATCTTTTAGATCAATTGAAAGAAGTTGTTTATTTCACCAAGCTAGACTTGCACAGTGGATGCCATCAGGTCAAAGTTGTAGAACAAGATGCATGGAAGATTGCTTTCAAAACAAAGCAGGGATTGTATGAGTGGCTGGCTATGCCTTTTGGCTTAACTAATGCTCCTGCTACTTTCATGAGATTAATGAATGATGTACTCAGACCCTTTCTTGATGATTTTTTTATTGTGTATCTGGATGACATTCTAATTTTTAGTAAAACATGGGAAGAACACTTAAAGCATGTTAAGCGAACACTAGATGTTTTGAAAAGAGAAAAAAATCATGTTAAACTCTCAAAATGTGAATTTGGAAAAACATCTCTAAATTATTTGGGTCATATAGTAGAGGGAAGTGAATTGAAGATATATCCCTCTAAGGTGGTACTCATTGTAAACTGGCCTAAACCCAAGTCTGCTATAGAAGTGGGAAGGTTCTTAGGTGAAGCACAATAATGGAGGAAGTCCATTTCTAACTTTTCCTCAATTGCAGCTCCCTTACATGCTTTAACAGGATTGAACAAGGTGTTTTAGTGGGGAGGCAAACATCAGAAAGACTTTGACACCTTGAAAGAAAAAATTAGTACAACATGTGTACTAGCACTGCCTGATATGCAAAGACCATTTGATATCCAAATAGATGCCGGTGACTTGCCATGGGAGCAGTGTTGACATAGCATGGTAAACCCATATGTTATCATTCTGAGACTTTTAATCTTGTAGTAGTTAACTATCCAACATATGATGAAGAATTGTATGCATTAGTTCAAAGTGTGAAAAAGTGAAAACATTACTTAATGGGAAAAGAGACAATAACACATACTGATCATCAACCATTTCAATATCTACACTCCCAAACTAAGTTGCAACAATCAAGACACTATAGATAGATGGGTTTTCTACAACAATCATTTAGTCATCATATATAAAAAGGGCATACACAATAAAGTTGCAGACATGCTATCTTGACCCATTATAAATGCATCTACTATACTTAAGAATAATTCTTTGCTACATGAAAGCTACATTGAACAATATGCTTAATATATAGATTTCAAAGATGTATATGAAACTTCGAGTCAAGAAAAATGGGTAGAAGAATTGGATTATTATGTAAAGGACTGACTCTTATACCATTGTGGGAAACTCTACATTCCACAAACTAAGAGAGTAAAGATAATTAGAGAAGCACACACTTCTCTGATATCAGGTCACTTTGGGCTAAGTAAAATAGTTGCACAACTGCAAATATTTTGTTATTCGCCAAAAATGAATGAGACAATTTTTAGATATATAAGAGGGTGTGCTGTGTGTGCTAAAAGCAAGCCCAACAATATAAAACTAGGCTTGTACACTCCATTACTAGTACCTTCTCACCCTTGGGAAAGTGTTTCCATGGATTTTAATGGAGGACTGCCTAAATCTAGGAGAGGTCATGATTATCTATATCTTGTTGTGGATAGGTTAAACAAAATGTGTATTTTGATACCTTGTAATAAGCAGATTACAGCTGAACAAACTACAAAACTGTTCTTTGAACATGTATGGGTTCATTTTATATTAACCACTTCCATTGTATCTGATCGAGACATCTAATTTGTGGGGAAGTTTTGGTCAAGTCTGTGGGAACTAAAGGACACCAAGTTGAAGAAAATAACAACTTTTCATCCACAAACTGATGGGCAAACAGAAGTATTTAACAGGACAGTGATCCAGTTACTCAGAGGATATTACAGCAAACATCCTAAGCTTTGGGATGAACATTTGTGTTATGTGTAGCATGCTTACAACAGAGCAAAACATTCTTCTACATAGAGATCTCCTTTTGAGACTTGTTTTGGTTTCACCCCAAGGTCTCCTTTGGATTTTGTCTTTGGTAAAGATACCACAGTTGAGGGACACAGTGATGTGGAAAGGGTAGCTAGGTTCATTGAATGAATCCAGGAGATCCACCAGGTAGTATAGGAACAGCTGAAAAAGAGCCAAGCCAAATACAAGGCTAGGCATGCCAAGCATCGGATTGGAGCATAGTTTCCAAGTTGGTGACCAAGTCTGGCTATATATCAGCAAGGATAGGATGTAAGGTGAAGATAAAAAGCTAAAGCCCATCAAGTATGGACCTTACAAAATACTTGAGAAGATTGGTGAAAATGCTTTTCACCTTGATATACGAGATTACATGCACATCTATTCAGTCATAAATGCAGATTGCTTGAGATTGTTTGAACCCTCTCTAATTGAGGATCCCAAAGAGCAGAGTCAATTGCCTTCTATTGATGACCTGCTACCTGAATATCTTAATGAATTGCAGGAAGACACAGTTCTGGATAGGAAGGTGAGGACGAAGCACAGAAGCGATGTTGACTACCTCAGAGTAGGGTTCAAGGGTTCAAAACTAAGTAGTGCAAAGTGGATTGAGGTTGGACAAGTGAGACAACAGTACCCTCACTTAGTCGATGCTTGAAAACCAACTTTTGGTGGTCCAAAAGCTTTTTCAGTGGGAAGGCCATGATTCAAATTGGATCCATGAAGAATAATCAAAGTACCATGAATGTATTAGATCAAGACAAAGTTCGAATTCAAGAACACAGAGTGATCAAAAAAACCTCTGAACAGTGGTAGTTGGCAGCCAACATGGAACGACAAGGACCTCAGTCAAAGTGCACTGACTGAGGCCCGTGGACACTATGCAAGAGGCGAAACTTGCACTTGAGAAGCCTGGATCAGGAAAAGGAGGCAGTTTCTGATGCGCGATTAGCATTAATCACGCATCGCTGGGCAAAACCCCTCAAAATGGAAAGGCCCCGAAGTGCTCAGTTGCATGGAAGTTAGGAGAATCGTGGGGGAAAAGCACAAAAGGCTAAAGGCGGGATCCACGCTCCAAAAACCAGCAGTATATATCGGGGGCACCCTCGGGCAATATGCGGATTTGGCTGAAACCTAGAAATTCCATTCAGCGCTCGATGCGTGGCAGGTGGAGGAAAGAGAAAACCATCGCTCATCGCACGCTAGCGGTCGAGAAAGTCAACCACGCGAAATGAGCAAATGATGTTGGATTGGGAGGCTCCAGATCTAATGGCTAAGAACGTGCCCGATGAAAGAACTGGATTTGACAGGGGATTAAACCGTGATTTATAAGGATTTGAGGTCTGATTTGACCACTGAGGTGGCAGATGACTCATTCCACGACGAAACCGAAGAACCGAACTGATGAGGAAGAGTTGGCGCAGTTCACAAGAGGACAAGTGGCCACTCCCTTTGAGCTGTGGATGATGATGCCAAGACAGGGAACTCTAAGCAAGTAGTAGCAGGCGACCCGACGGGGGAAGAAGAGGAATCGAACAGTCATGAGACCAATTGGCTTTAAAGCCATGAATAGAGAATAGAAAACACACTGAGAGATGACACCGAGAGGAAAAACCAGGGAGAAGAAAAGACAATGAAGTAAAAAGAAGAAAGACAGAGGGCCGAGTTGACCACAGGCAGCGTCGAGCACCAGAGAGCTTGAGAGGTTCAAGCCACCCTTGAGGGGATTTGTCGGGAATCGAGTACCATATTGGGCTCCTCCCATTAAAGACTAGAAAGGTCAAGAGATGGTAAGGAAAAGAGTCTGTGCACTCTAGTGGCTTGGGGAATCCAAGGACCACCCTGCCAGGAAATTCTGTTTCAGGAGACTCAGATTGAACTCCTCATTGTAATTCTCTACTTTAAAGACAAAATAAAATAACACTACCACTGAAATTTGGATCGGAGACGTAGCCCTAGAGGATAGGGTGAACTCCTTATTAATTGTTGTGTTCTTGTATTTTATTACTGTGTTTCTCTACTATTTTTCATTTTCTAGTTTTTGTGTATTTTGTAATTTGATCGATCTGTTGCCTAAAATAGCATAGACACACACCAACACATGAGTCTGTAATACCTTCATTCAATAATTCTTTAACTGATATCAATCAAAGGGTGATTTTCAGATCACAAGAGATTCTCTAATTTTTCTCTTTTGATAATTCTCTTCCCTTGTGATAATCATGGCACAATCTAAGCAACAGATGATGCTTAGTTTTTGAGGAGTGTTTTGCAAGGGATGAAGTGTGTGATCTTCCATTCTTAATGTCAGCTTTGTGTTCCTTCAGTCTTCTTTGTAATGAGCACCGTGTCTCTCTAATATAACTTTTTCCACAAGAAAAGAAATTTTAGAAACTCCCATGGAACAAGTTATATTGGAGAGACAGAGCGCTCATTACAAAGAAGACTAAAGGAACATGAAGCTGACATTAAGAATGGAAGATCGTGCAGTTCAAACCTTGTAGAACACTTCTAAGAAACTAAGCATCATGTTTGCTTAGAAGGTTCCACAATTATTGTCAGGGATGAGCATTATCAAAAGAGGAAAATTAGAGAAGCTCTTGAGATTATGAAGCATCCACATAATCTCAACAGGGGCGGTGGGATCGATATTAGTGGAAACTGGCTTCCTCTAATCAAGTGGATTAGGTCTTCCAGTTATTCCTAGGTATAGCATCACAAGTATAATCTTCTTTCCCTATCTTATTTAGTTTCCACATTCA
>APFE031018777.1:3296-30993 GCA_000404065.3 Pinus taeda
CTTCTTCTTTTTTCTTCTTCTTTTTTTTTTTTTTCCTTTCTGAAAACTATAATCATTTTGGAATTGACTTATTGGATGAATGTAGGGCTAATCATGGTGATGAGGTGGTGAAGTAAACATTTTATTTTTGATACACACTATTCATCCCCGTTCTCTAGGGTCACTTTTCACCTATAGATATTTTTCTTTTTTCTTTTTCTTTTTTTCACACCACTCGGTTGCCTCAAGAGGTTTTCAACCCAACAGTGGGACTCAAGTGCTTCATGGAGGTTTTCACCTGAGTCTCTTTATTTTTTCTCTTTTTTATTTCTTTTATTTCTTTTCTTTTTAAGGTGCTTGATGGAGTATAAGTTGATACTTTATCCACCATCATCACTGTCTTGCTGATTCCATTGACGAATTCTTTCTTTGACAAGGGATTTTTGTAGACCTTCAATCTGTGCCCATTAAAAAGTAAATGGATGGCCTTTGAATCAATGTTTCTTATCTGTACTGAACCATTATGTTGACATTTTTCTATGACATAAGGCCCTAACCGTCTAGTCCTTAACTTGCCTTTAAAATCCTTGTATCCAGAATCATACAACAAAGCTCAATCACCTTCTCGAAATTGTTTGTCCTTTATGTTCTTGTCATGCTAGATCTTCCTTTCAACTTGAGTCACCTCAATGTGTAGGAGGGCTTGCATTCTAAACTCATCTAACCCATTCTACTGGAGAAATCTCTCTTGTTGTGCCCTGGTGAGATCTAGATCTAGTTGTGTGGATAGCAAGGCCTTCTTCCCATAGACCAGCTCATAAGGGGTGAATCCAATGGTGGTCTTCCAAGTGGTATTGTAGACCCAAGTTGCCTCAACTAATCTATCTTCCCAGTCCTTTCTGTTGTTTCTAATCACCCTGGTCAAAATGACTTCCAGCGCTTTGTTAGTTACCTCCACTTGCCCATTAGCTTGTGGGTGGTAAGGAGTGGATGTTCTATGCTTGATCTTGTGTTGGCTTAGCAAATTTTCAATCATGTGAGATGTAAACTGACTTCTTTGATCAGTGACCAGTTCTATAGGGTACCCAAAATTATAAAATATATTTTCCCTTAAGAACTCATCCACATTCTCCTTTGTTGCTTCTTTGATGGCCTTGGCTTCAGCCCACTTTGTCAAATAGTCAGTGCACACAACGATGTACTGCTTTTTCCTAGAATGGAAAGTCATTGGATCCAATGAAATCCATGCCCCACTTGTCAAATGGCTCGAAAGCTAATTAAGGTTGAAGAGGAATTTCATCCCTTGGGGTAGGTTGCATGGATCACATTGACTAGTATACATCCTCACATCTTGGTGAAGAGTGTTGGCATTATGATGCATGTGTTGTACTTGATGGCAACCCTCTCATAGAAGATCATCTCACTTACATATACTTAGATGAATATACATAAGAGATATCAGATGTGACTGAATGCATGGGTTGCAGGACAACTAAAAGGAATCAGATGATAGATCTAAGTGTGACAAGTTAGCTTTGCCATCAAGTCCAAAGGGGGAGATTGTTGGCATTATGAGATAAAGTGTTGTCCTTGATGGCAAACCACCAAGATGACAGATTATAGTGCAGCAAATCAGTAGCAAAGAATTGATGATCAGATTACAAAGAATGAAGAAAGTTGAGTATACACGCAGGTTCACTATATACCAAGTTGCGTACAGAGGCAGGTTATACGCAGGTTCACTATGTACCAAGTCGCATATATACGCAGGTTCGCTATATACCAAGTCGTGTATACACGCAGGTTATACTCGCAAGTTTTCTGGGTATACAAAAATGCGCATACACGCGGGTTTGTTGATCAGAAGTCGCGTATGCGTATGCACGCACTTCCATGCATGGAAAAGCGCGTACATGTGGGAAAACTTACTTTGGTCCGTGGCAGTTAGTCCTTAGAATTTGAACCTATGGTTTTCGGACCATGGCATCTCGACAGACGTGTTGATCCCTAGTATTGAGTTGATGGTATTGGTTTGTTATTGTTTTGGACCATGGTATTGAGCAAGGCCTAAGACTATAAAAGGAGAAGAAGATCATTAGGCAAATGTATGGAGAAAGTCTTGAATATCTGATGAAGGATGAGATCCAGTATGGAGGTTATGGGTTGCTTGTTCTAAGCTAAGGAGGGATCTCACAAGTTGATGGAGAACAAGATCTAAGGAGAGATCGGGATCAAATGTCATGATTGAATATTTATAGATCTGTACGCGGGCTGGCTTTGGTAAAAGAGTGTATGTACACAGGTTCGGTTTTTCCATGTAGCGTATGCACTTTAATGCATGATTTTGATGATACAGTTGGTTCTGAATAGTGTTGCAGAGTTCAGGGTTCTGCTCTGTGTTTCGGTGACTGTTTTATTGACAGGGTTTCAGTATTGGGTATTGATGTTGCTAAGTGTTTGTGAGCTTCAATGATATTAATGGGTCCAGTATGAAAATTTGATGAAACGTGGCCTTCAGATTATGTGTTGTGCTTCAGTGTATCCAGTCTGAAAATTGATGAAACGTGGTACCTGGAGGAGAGAAGGTTGTAGGTCAGCACCTACGTACTAGTATCTAAGCTAGTACAAGAGCTAAAGGAAATCTTTGGAGCATTGTAGCAGGTAGTAGCCTGCGTACTAGTAAATGGATCGGCTAGTACAAGAGCAAAGGGGGTTGTAGCTCCCGTACTGGTATAAGGCTGCACCAGTACAAAATATTGTAAAAGGATTTTCTTATTAAGAAGAAGATTGAGATGACTTGCAGCAGGTGGTTTTCTCCCGCATTGGTTTTCCACCTTATATCATGGTGTTCATGTGTGTACCTTATGTGTGATGATCTATTCTATGTTACTGCATCTGTTAACTGATAATATAGTTGATAATGTTCTAATGCACTCAGTGAAGATCAATTAACTTAATCATAAGAAGTTGTGGAAGTAGCATATATGAATCTGGTTATGGAAATGAAAAAGTTTTATTAATGTGATAATACTGATTCACCCCCCCCTCTCAGTATTATTTCCAACAGTTCACTAAAACTCAGGTTGACCTTCATGTCGAACATGAATTTGAACTTGAACATGAACATAATCATAATATTAGCCTCAAATTCAGTTTACATTCACTAGATATTTGTCTCAATGTGTGGTAGATTCTTAAAGTTTTGGTATTATTTAAAAAAAAAAAAGATCCCTTAATATGCCTACCCTCTCTAGTCTCTCATTACCCTTAAGCCTCACACACTATGGTACTAGTCACTCACAATGTTATAACATAGTGAACACACTCTTGTGAGTCGACCCTTGACGATACCAATGAAACCTCTCAAATCTGTAGTTCAACCACTAGTTCCAGGTTCATCATTCCATTTTCCATGACACTCGACGCGGAAATATCCTATGACTAGTAAAATTGTATTGTTGTTATTTCCCCACCCAACGATAATGACAACTAGTAAAGATACAGATTACAATGTTGTTATTTGATATTCCTCAATTAGGCTCCAACACGATGTTGGATGGTTGATGACCATGGTCTAGGATTTGTCACTCATTAGGGGAATTTTGAGGTCTAAAATGGGCCTCCTAAGGAAAGTAGTCATTAAGGGAATTTTGAGGTATAAAATAGGCCTCCTAAGGAAATTATAAAATAATAATGGAAATAATAATATTAATTTACATTAGATTACATCATCAAATTTTAGAGGGAAAAAAGAAAAAACTATTTTTTCAACTCCTATTTTCAACTTATCTCCCTATCGGTTTACTCAAATTTCGAGCGGAAACACTCATTGGATGAAATTTTTAATTCCTCTTCCAAGGAGTATCCATGTTCCACGCTTTAGATGGACCCTGTTACACGAAAAATGAGAAATACATGAAAAATGTGATTGCAGTCACGTTGTTTCATGCATTTCTCATTTTTGATGTAGAAGGGTCTATAGAGAGTATGCAACATGGGTAAGCCTTGGACGAGGAATTAAATTTTTCATCAAATGAGTACCCCCGCTCGAAATTTGAGTAAAAACTTAGGAAGATAAGTTCACAATACAAGTTGAAAACGTAGTTTTATTATTTTATTATTTTTTAATCTTTTTCCATTTTTACTCCAAAAATGGTGAATCATCCCCCATGGTTGACATCATCACCTTGAATCATATTGGTTCTTATAAATTTTATTTTGGTTGTACATTTTTCGTAGGAGGACCATTTTAGACATCAAAATTCCCCTAATGAAAATAAGACTTATGAATTTTTAAAGAAAAAGAAAGAAAACTATTTTTTTTATTATCTCTTTAGCTTATCCCTTTGTAGGTTCACTCAAATGTCAAGAGTAGACACTGGATGCATGAGGAATTAATTTCCACATCAAATGAATACACACTCTGCATACTTTTGAGTAGATCCACCTAAAAAAAATGAAAATACATAGAAAAAACATGTTCAATATGTTTCTTAATGTATTTTCATCTTTTTCCAATGTGGATCTACTGAAAAGTATGTATAGTGGGTACTCGTTGGATGTGTAATTTAATTCATCATCCAATGGGTGCCTGGTCTTGAAATTTGAGTGAACCTACAAGGAGATAAGCTAAAAATACAACTAAAAAAAATAGTTTCCTCAGTTTTCCTCCAAACTAGTTTTCCCTAGGGATGACATCACCTTCTTGAATCCTATTTAAAATGAATTTTTCTAGTAATTTTTTTGTTTTGAGACCCATTTCTTACCTCAAAATTCCCCTAATGCCACATCACATGAATGACTTTTGATTACCAACTAGAAATAAGGATACCAAAGTGTTGATAGAAAATGATAAAAGTAGTTCTATTTTTTAATAGACTTTGTTGATTATGATGGTTAGAAAATAGTGGTGACAATTCAAGACATTTCCTTTGTGACGTGTTTTAAAAAATTCTATTATTATAGGTATATTTTTTTTTACATTATAAAAACCATCGGGATATAGAAGATGATTTTTCTTTGTATTATTGCATTTGTTTATGGTGCTCAGTTCTACCATTAACTGGTGACTGGACAAGTGGATTCAATATTCTTCAAAGAATAAAAGTTGAATTCATAGGCCTCAATGCCATAAATACCGTCCACCTATCAGGTGCATAATTTTTTTTTTTTTCTTCTTCTGAATTCAATGTTCATGTTTTTGTCTAGATGTTAGTGTTTCACAGTGCATAGTGTGGAATATCTTTTATTTGATTGACAATGTAATAATTATCAAGGGTTTAGTTGATACCTTCAAAATAAAATTTGGTATTTTTTAAAAATATTTCATATTTGTTTGTTTGTTCCCTTTAGGTAGACTAGATAATTGTTAATAGTGCTCACTATCTCAGAGCATTGGTCCTCTTATAGTTTCATTTTCAAAACTAATTATTGTAAATAAATAAATAAAATATTGAAAAGGAAAAACCTTTAATATTCATTCAATGGAACCTACCTAATCAAGTGTTGTGGCATGGAAGTATGTCAAAAGAGAAGAAAAAAAACTTCTATGTCAACGTTGTGGGCATCAATTCATTGGTTCTTTAACAAAAGTAGTGTATCACCTCCTTATCATTAGCAATAGAAGTGGAGGTGGTGTTGAAGGCTTCACTAAAATATTTAAGGAAAAAAAGGATGCAGTAGAGAAAGACTATTACAATTCAAAGATGGAGAGTGAAAAAGTGAGAAGAAGAAGTAGTGAAATGAGAGGGAGATTCCTATGTCTTCCTCAAACACCATTCCTTCTACCTCAGTCATTGAAGGATCGCATTCTACCCCAACATTAAGTGAGTTCTTCTATTGCAGAATATTTTTTATGCATGTGCAATTCCCTTTAATGTGGCTAAGAGCATCTATTTTAAAAATGCATTAAAAAATTCCATCGATTTTGGAAAGGGGTGTGTTCCTCTTAGATTTGAGGCTTTAAAAATCACTTTACGAAAGAAAACAAGGGATAAAGTGACAACCAAGTTGGTTTAGGTTAAATTATCTTCAACACATACATGAAACACTATTTTGAACAATGGTTGGTCAGATTTGTGTCACTGACTACTAATGAATGTGCTTGTTTATTTTCCTTGAGGGGTATTTTTTTAAGGCATGTAATGCAATGGATCAAGTGAAAACAACCTAATTATTTTCAAAGTTTTGGATGGATCAATTGAAGAGATTGGGGAGAAAAATATAGTCCAAGTTCTCATAACTAGTGCACCAAATTGTGTTGGTGCAAGGAAGATTATTATGGAGATATATACAAGAACTTATTTGACCCCTTTTCTAGCTCACTACTTGGATTTATTGTGGTAGCAAAATTTCCTTGGGTAAATGAGGCAATCCAAAGGTTCACCAAAAGAACTGCAAACCTCATCATCAACCATCGTCTCGATGTGTGCATATATAGGAAAAATGAATCCAAAGTGTTGTTGAGGCCTTGTGATACAAGGTTTTCCACCTTTTATATTATTTTGAAAAGAGTTGCTAAGGAAAAAACAATCCTAAAAGTTGTTTCTTGCAATACAGAGTGCGAGAGATCTCACCTTTCAAAAAGAATAAAGGGAAAAAATGTGGAATGAATAATGCTCAAGAATAGATTTTTAGAAAACGTTGACAAGGTTTTAAAAACATGTGGTCCAATTGTTGATGTGCTCCACATGGTTGATGGTGAAAAACCTTGTATAGGTTTTGTTTTTGAGGGTGTGGATCACTGCAACAAAGTCATTAAAAGTGGTTTTAATAATGTGGAAGTTGATTACCGGGAGATATGGGAGGTAAATGATCAAAGATGGAAGATGATGCATAGTCCTTTACATGGAATACCATGGTATTTACACCCTAGATTGTTTGTGATATGAAGAAGTCATGAACGGATTTTATGAGACAATTAACAAGTTAAATCGAAATCCATCAATTGTAGCTTTGTTTAGGTCTCAACTAAGGGCATATATGTTAGAAGAAGGGATATTTTGAACAAAAGAAACAAAGTATAACAAGAGCAAAAAATTCCCCACCCCCCAATCCGCGCTCACTTTAGATAATAATAAAATGAGATAAAGAAATAAAGTCAGAAAGAGTCAGACCTCACTCAATCAAGAAAGTCAGTAGTAGGAGCAGCATCAAAGTAAGGGCAGTAAGTGGGGCCCACCTTCCAACAATCCACCAATGGGGCCCCTCCAACCTTATTTTTTAATCTCTGCCCAGCCCCTCCACCCACCTCATCCCACCTTGGCCCCTTGGCCCTTTGGCCCCTTCGACCTCGCCCTAAGCTTAGCTTTGCCCTAGGCTTATGTCTGGCCTTCATCCTCTCGACCTTGACCCTCACCCTTCGGCCCCTTCGACCCTGCCCTAAGCTTATCTTTTTTAATATTTGCCTTTCCTCAACCCATACTGACCTCGACGCTGACCTCAGCCTAGCCCCTTGGCCCCAACCTTAGGTCTCATTTTTTTTTTCAAGCGATAATGGATTTTTTTGCATAAGTGGTCCCCAAGTATGGTGGGAATTTTATTCATCGTGGGCCCTCGAATTGCAAAATTTCTAATTCATGTCGTAAGTTAGGGATAAGTGCATCAAATTGTGAAAGAATTTGGAGTTCCTTTAACCATATTCATTCCAAGAAAAGAAATAAATTATTATTTAGAAGATTAAAAGATCTTGTTCATAATAACTTGCGATTGTATATAAATAATGTGGTTAAAGACTCATCCAATTCTTCTACTCCATGGATCAATCGTGTTCTAAATATCGCAAGAGATAAAAGATGATCATCATATTAACATTAACAACACTAATATTGAATCTAATCATAATTGTCCTTCTAGTGGATTCACAATTGTTGATGCTCTTTATAATATAAAACTTTTTGATGTAACAAGTAAACGATGAAAACATAAAATATAACCAACTTATTTATGTTTTACTTTCTTTTTAGCTGATCCATTTTCTTAAACTTTACTAAATTATATTTGTATTTTTAATATTATATTTCATAAACTTGTTTTTCAAGTTTAAACAAATATATATTTATAAAACATATGTTATATGTTTAATAACAAATTTATTTGACACGCTATTTTTATATTTTTAATTCTACGGACAATATTGAATTTTATTTTATGGCCAAACTTTACCCTCCAAATTTTATCTGTCCAACTTTTGTCGAACTTCAAAGTCGGCTAACACGAACT
Source organism: Pinus taeda (assembly GCA_000404065.3). NCBI lineage: Eukaryota > Viridiplantae > Streptophyta > Pinopsida > Pinales > Pinaceae > Pinus > Pinus taeda. The sequence continues at coordinate 11,496 of APFE031018777.1, forward strand.
AGGTGACTTAGCCGACTTGAATGCAAGAAGGGGTCAACAGGGAGATGATAGGACAATGTGACGTTCCCGGTAGCAGGCTACCGCAATCTCTGAAACAAAACTCAAAGACAACCGCATTTTTTTACTAATATATATAATTATATATTAGTAATTAAAACAATTCTATTAACCTCGTGTTTCAGACATAGACTTCAATTAATGAAATAATTAACTAATTACCAGATACTAGATAATTATGATTTAAATATAATAATTAAATATTATTTTAAATGACATCTAATATTTACCATATATATTAATATATAATATTAATTTATTAATAAAAAAATATTTTATTAACTCATGTTGAGAGAAAAGGATTTAATATAATATGCCTTAAAACACTTTAAGAAAAAAAAAGCTGTTATATTTTCAAAATAAAGTTGGAAAAAAAAACATTAAAGATGAATCAAGAAAGTGATCGCTGACGCCATAAAAATATGTATTAGACTTTTGAGTTGACCTAACAATATAAAAATATAATTTTCTATTTACAGAGCAATGAAAAGTAAACTCTTTATCTTAAAATTTATATCGCATTTAATGTATAAATATAATTAAAAAAATGATTATATAAATAAATTAAAATATTATAATAAAGTATAATAGTTATATTATTATATTTATAGATATAATATAAAAATATAAATACAATTATTAGATTTTGAAATATAAATTTTAATAAAAAATTTATAAATATTATTAAAAAATCGTATCATTCATATATATATAACTTAACATTCAAAGCGTAAGGGAAAGTCATCCCCTATAAAAATATTTATTTAAGGTGTCCTATCCTAATTGAAATATTACCGAAACGACGATTTCTTAAGGATGACTTAGAAAAATTGTTTATTCAGTTGAAATAACGATAAAGGCATACCCTCTTGAGGATAGTTTAATGTTGACTTTAATGATAAAAATGTACCAATATGTTTCCGAGAATAATTTATAAGTAGCTTAAAGGGAGTTCACGAAATTTATAAACTTATATGCAGATAGGGTAAATGTTCATAATAAAAATATATCAGAATGAAGGAAAATTTTAAAATTTTAGGTTTTAGATCAAGAGAAAACATTTACGTCATGTTTTATATATAATTTTGAGGATATCTATATATTATATATTATTCAATATTTTTATTTTTTAATGTAAAAATTAAATGTTTAAGTGGAGAAGGATTTTATTCTTTTTCCTTAATTAATACAGTATAATCTCAATTGAGAATGTATAATTTCTTTAATTTTTAATATTAAAGGAATGCAACTGGACCCAGTGTGCTAGTCTTGTACTCACATGACACGAGTTGATTCCAACCACTACCATTATAACTTCTAAGTGTGTATGCTTCTCCAACACACAAGTGAATCAAAATAACTGAACAATAGGTTTTCTTCACTACATAATATTTCCATTTACATGATCATTCATTTAGTTAAGTTGTCCCCAAAGATCATAAATGCAATCTTTCTATTTATATAAATGAATTTAAATTAAAAATAGATGAATTTATGAAATAATTTAAAATAGATAATGTTTTAATATAAATTAAAAATTATAAAAAATAAATAAATTTTAATAAGAATTTTAACAAATTTTTAATATCTATGATAAATCTAAAAAATGTAAATACAGATTTTTCAGAGCGACAAGTGAGACTAAATAACATACTATGATTGATGATAACAAAGTAGGTAGAGATGGAAGCAAAGCTCTACACTAGGGTTCCCTCTAACTGGTGTTTTTCAGAGGTTGTCATTATCGTAGTTTGGAAGATAGAACCTCTCGATGAAGACAAGCATCAATATGGAATCAACTATCGATTTTTGTTTATGGACATTAAAGGTTGAGGGTTCTAGTTTCAATATTTAGCAGAATTCTCAACTGTGGGTAGCAGAGAATCCCTGGTGACCTTGAAGGAGTGATGATTACCCCTGCAATTTTTTCCTCACTTCAAGATTCTGGTTTTATTGGTCATGGAAGGATTTCAAATTCAAGGATTTGGTGGACCTGTCAGGATTTATGGATGGAATCCTAGAGCGAACTAAATTAGTGGTTCTTTGTTTCCATTGTTTCTTCGAAGCTTATTCTGTTTAGTGTCGCTATGGAAAGAGGTGCATTTGTCATGTTGTGGCGCTATGGTTTCTAGTTTGGGGGAAATGTAGGCGAAGCTATGCACTAGTGTTCCCTTTGGCTGTTGTTTTTGGGAGGCCATCGTTGTCGTAGTTTGGAAGATAGAGCTTCTTGGTGGGGACAAGCATGGGTATGGTATCAACTATCACATTTTGTTTCTCAATGTTTAAGGTTGGGGGTTGATGGCCTTAAAGGAGTGATGGCTATCTCTCCCAATTTTTCCTCACTTCAAGTTTCTAAGTTTATCAACCATGGATGGCTTCTGTGTTCGAGGATTTGTTGGATCTGTGGTGATTTGTGGCTCAAAACTTGGAGCGAGCCAACTTGGTGTTTCATTGTTTCCATAGGTTGTTCAGAGCTTTTGTTGTCTAGTGTGGCTATGGACAAAGGTGCATAAGCCTTGTTGTGGCGTCGAGGTTTCTCATTTGGGGGCTTGACTATTCACTGTTCGATGTTGCTGCATATGTGCGAGGTTTCATCTCATATGGGTTCCCTAGCACCGGTTCTTATTTTGCAGCGGCCTTAGGTTTTTCTGGTTGCGGTCATGCTTGTCAGCTTGTGAGTTGGTCTTTGGTCATTGTGGCCCTTTTGGCCTTACTTTATGTTTCCCAGTCGTGGGTTTCTTCCTTGCTTTTGGTATGCCTACGCCCCATGTGGGAATTTTTCTAAGAGCCTGATGTTGTTTCCCCTTCCAGTGGGGATTTGTTGACCAATTTTGAATGGTTGTAGGCTTATTTATGGGTATATTTGGATGTCTCCTTTGGGATGTTCTGAGGGCCCATGTACCTGGTTTATCAATTTTATTCAATTTTTTGGCCTAAGGCTATATGACATCTGTCCACTCTTAGTTTGTCTAATAATTTTGAATCCTCTATTTTTTGACATCTACTATACATCTAGGTTTTATAAATAAATTTATATCAATCTGAAATAGTAAAATATTGTTTTGAAAAGACATTTATTATAAATTTTTCAATATGTTAAACTTAATTTTAAATAATAAATAATAATAGACAGTGTTAAAGATTAGATATATTTAATTTTTTATAATAATTGTTATTGCTTTATGTTATTTTTCTTTAATCTAATAACCAATTATTCAAATATTCTATTAGAAATGGTAATATAAAATAAAGATTTATTAGTTGAATGTTCAATTATTAGTTCATAAATGAGTTTAAAAATTTTTGAATTTTTAAATATTTAAATTTTATATTAAAACATATATTTATTAAATAATTTTAAAAATTTAACTCTTACATTGAAAAATAGACTTAATTTAAATATTTTTTAAAATCTTTCCATTTTAAATTTTAAAAAATCATTATAATAATCAAACAATTCATTTTTAATTTAAATCTACTTTTACATTCTTAGAAATAATAATAATAATTTATTAAATTAAAATTTTCAAAATGTATGATATAAAATAACTTGAATATCAAATATTTTTAGTTATATGAAAATAAATAACTAAAACCTAACTTATTTTAATTTAATTATATTCATTTATTTTTTATATAAAATAAATACAAATTATTTCAATTTTTTTATTTTTTTAAAATAAATATTAATTAAAAATAAATAAATTATTTGAATTTATAAATAATATTATAAATTATTTAAATATTCTTGTAATTTATTAGAAAATTATATTATAGTTTACTTCAACATATTAATTGAGAATAATTTAAACAATGACTTTCATACTAATGGAATATGGTTTCACTGATTGTGAAATAATGTCATTATTACATTATTTAGAATTAAAATTTCAGCAAATGTTTGCAAGTGTGAATAATAACATGAGAATTCAATCGTAAGATTAAGAGGCCATGAAAAAAGTGTTGACTTATTAGTCCTTGCCTTGCAGGACTATAGCGATAACTCGGTTATTGATCAAGCATTAAACAACTTTTTGGCCAAATGTTTTCTATCCTTATCATAATTTATACAAAATCCAATCATTGGACTTCATGTGCCCCGATGAAGGAAAGTTGGGCAACTTGTTTTATATCCAAAGTTTCATTTGATTTACTACATTTTATATCAGAGTTTTTTTTTATATCCAAAGTTTTGTCTCCTGCACTGCATTTTCTATCGAAGATTTTCTTCATATCTAAAGTTTTTTGAGGCAACCAATGTCCTTCTAATGACATTTCCACATGGCTATTTGCATGCAACCTCTTTCCACCTATTAAACAACCACTTTCGCCACATCACTTCTCCCATTGATAAGTATATCAAACCCTGCATAAAAATTATATCAAACTTTACATAACTTGATTTCCCATCAACTTGTAACTGGAATATCTGTTGAACCTGTAACCTTGCATAATTGATAAAAATAGCTAAAACAACACAATTACAGAAACATAATCATATATCAGGCACAAATGGTGTATGTGTAAAGACACTCACACACAGATTACATTTCGATCACTCTATTAAATAGAGTTTTTGAGATCCAACTTATTCCTAATTTAGAGAGAGTGGTTGAGAGAATTTCTCAAGCATCACAAACCAATTTCTCAAATATGGAATGTAAGCATTAACTCCAACATCCCCCCTTAATGATTACATTACATGAAAATAACAAAATAATCAAGCTTATCAGTAGATGCTCCATCAAGTTACCTCATAACCCTCAAAAAGGTGTAGTTGGCAAGTTGGATTCCCGAGTTCCCTTCGTCAACTCCCGAAGTCAATTACTGGACAACATCCCAATCTGTCGCATAACCTCATTACGAAACCACTTCCATGTCTACCACTAATGAGGGATCCTTCGCTAGATCCACAATTGCCATACTATCTGGACAACCATCCATATTGAGCCTTACTACTACTTGATCTTTAAGTACTAGCATCAGACACATAGTTGAACTGCTGGTTATTTTTAAAAAAGTTTAATAGATTCACTCTCTTCATTGAATTCATCATCATCTCCCATTAGAAGCGGAATCTATCTTCCGGCATTGAATTCCTTTTATTTAAAAAACTTCCTTCGAGAAGAACATCAATAGAGGTATACTTTCCTCTGTAAGCACAAAGAATTTTCGTGCCAGAAGTAGCCAAATTATGGCCTCTCAAAGTAGTAGTGGTCTCTTGGCCAGCTATAACAGCTACAGGCTGAACAAAGTAAATTTCTAGAGCATCCCACAACCTCCAAGAGCTGCAGAACGTAACTTTACCATCATTGGAAGAGGCGAATCTCTGCTCAGCTTGCACTAATAATCTGCCACATCTCTAGAAATCAGTCCTGGAATATTCAACAAGTAGTTTCAAGCGTTGTGGTCGATCTTCTCATAGCCGTTCCCAGTTCGCAGATGGCATGGACACAAATATCGAGAGAATCACACATCGAGGCCTTATATAGCTTTCCATGTCAGATGGGCTGTGAGAGAGCCATTCCAGAATCTGCACACGCAACACAAAGTTTGCGCTGATCAATCTTGCCACCTATCACTGTCCATCAACCTCTAAACGACAATACAATCAGAGACTTTAGATGCAAGAACATGGAGCTAGAGAAATTGTATGCACTACTCTTGAACGGGAGGCATCGAAACCTAACAAAATATTCCAGCCAAGGAAGCAACTTGATTGATTCGGAATCTCTGTACGACATGAACACGAGAAATTATATACGCTACTCTTCAAGTGGAGGCCAGAAATGCTCAAATGTCCTCAGAAATTAATCTCCCAGATGGATCAATCCATGCACCTTTAATTAACTACAGATAGCCCAGAAAATACGGTCCAGCTCCACGCAGTTAATGCAACAGCGAGTATTCAAGCAGTTGCTCCTCAGGTAGGCAGCGCTCCTCAGATGGACAACACAGTTTCAGATCTAGCTCTGATACCATGATAAAAATAGCTAAAAAAACACAATTACAGAAACATAATCATATATCAGGCACAAATGGTGTATGTGTAAAGACACTCACACACAAATTACATTCAGATCACTCTATTAAATAGAGTTATTCCTAATTTAGAGAGAGTGGTTGAGAGAATTTCTCAACCATCACAAACCAATTTCTCAAATATGGAATGTAAGCATTAACTCCAACAATAACATGATTCCCTGAACCTATAATTGAAATATCCCTTGAACCTATAAACCATAGCCCATTAACCTGAACCTGTAACTAATATTGGCCATTAACGTCACCGCAAGTGAAATAGCAAGAAGACAATTCCTTGTAACTGATATATAAGTGAAATAGCAAGAAGATAGCAATAAGAGGACCAGGAAGAAACAAATTTAGTCAAGCATGCAGCTATACATGCAAGCAAGCTCAGAAAGAAAAGTATTCAAGCATGTAGATATGCATGCAAGCAAGCTAAAAGGTAATTAAACATGCAGGTATGCATGCAAGATCGATTTATTATTTAGTTCCGAGTTTTCTATTCTCAATATTCCACTAAAACATATTTTGTTTCTTTAAACCACTATTTTATCACAGGGAAATTAATTTGAAAAAAAGTTAAAAGTAATTCTCACATCTATTGACTTTGGATCTTACTTTTGATCTCACTCATGAACTTGATCTCGTGTTAACAAACTTGGCTTTGTTGTTTCCTTCTCCCATCTTTTCTGGTGCTTCTATGCATACCTCTACTCCTTGCCCATAGCCCAAAAACTCCTAGCCTTTTTTATGGACAGTTTAGGAAAGGTTCTATGTTGGCTTCATTTCTGTTGTTACTTATTCTCTTTCTCACTACAAATATTAGATATGATCCATAGTGATATGAGTGATATATGTCTCTTTATTGCTTTCCCTTATGGGTGATATCCTAGTTTATGTCGTAGCACTTGTAGCAGTACATACAATAACTAGATCTTAGCCCTATACCACTTTAGTTTAGTAACGAGTGACAAGACTAGGATATTTATGTAATTCAATCCTTTGTGAAAATATGGTATTACTAGCCTAGATTCATGAATAGGGGAACAAGGTTATGACTCATGGCAGGCTATGCTACTCGATTGGGAACAAGGTTATGACTCATGGCAGGCTATGCTACTCGATTGGGAACAAGGTTATGACTCATGGCAGGCTATGCTACTCGATTGGGAACAACGCCTTACGGAAGACACGAGTCTACCTTGGATGAGTTTTTCTATTCCATAAGTTGAATCGGATGAAAATTAATTAATGCTTTGTACCCTTTCACCCACTCACTACTAATTTTTCCCTGCGGGTGGGGTGATCCTTGTATCGAAGACCAATAACTTGGCATTTCATTTCATTCGATGAGGACATAGAGAAATCAAACTCAAACTTGATCTGGGACTTTTGGGACTAGAATACGGTTTAGGGAAGCAAGGAAGACGAGCGTTTTATACCCTCTACCAGTTCGTTGAGTGAATCCACCAGCAAAGCCTATTTAAATAGTATCTGCATAACTAGTTCTAGGTACAGCTCAAGAAGATCCAATCCTAGTTTTCGTTCGAGTGCGAATGCCAGCATTTGGCCCATTAGTTTTTTGGAGATTTTCCTAGCTAGCAAGTAATAAAAGGATGCATTTTCCATTCCCTGCCAGGCTAACTTTTATAACTGCTATGTACTTACTATATCATTGTATTGGTAGCTTTTATTATACCTTATAGGTTAGAACAGTTGAGTCACAGATACCTCACATGTCACTACCGAATCAACTGCCACAACTATTGCATATACCTCTATTTCTCCTGTCCCATCCTGATAAGGTGAATAATGCGTGCTGTTTATTTATCTACCCCTGCTTTGTGGTGTTGATGATGGCATTCAAGTAGTCTACATCCCGTTTCTGTCACTGCACAGCTATGAATGAACAAATGTTGAGACCAGTTCAAGATCTCTACTTTCACTGCCAGGTATTAGTTAGGTGGGCAGTGTATGCAAAGAGAACGTGTCGCGTTATATGTATATATGGAAATGTGTCACGTTACATGGCTGTGTGGCAAGAGCATTATAAAATTATAATTTGTGAGGGAAGGATATGTTGACTTGTATCACAGCGACATTTATAATTTTCATGTTATTGCATTCTCTAGTCTTTCATTGCCATACTTTCTCTGTAATTATTTTTGCAACTCCTTCCCTGTTATATCGACAATAATTTATTTTCGTTTTGATTGGTTTATGCGCATGCCATTCCATTGTTGGTGGTAGCTCCTGAGCAACTAACTACCAAGTCTATGTATGTAAATAAACATGTTTCTCGCACTCCAGTTACGTATGTCTTGCGTTTTGTAGGAGCTTATATAGGCTCTACAACATTGTCGGTCGTCTCTAGCATGTAATAAATGAGCGAATGGATGAAAAAATACATTATAAGTAAATTACGAAGTTAAAAGAAATATTATCCAACATAAATGGATCAGTTTTTTGTCTTTTATTTTTTATTTTTAAGTTATTATCAAATGGGGATTAACATAACAATTTTCTTTGATTAAATGGATCACACAATCCATTAATTTACCTTAATCCTGTAATACTCATATTTACAATGTCAGGTACATACATTATATAACATTATTAAATAGGTACACCTTCAGATTAGCAGAATGTATTGATTAACACAAAATGGACATTATTTTGAGGTATTAATTGATAGAATATAAGCATTATTTTTTATATTATAATCAACAGAGTATAATATATTGTAATAAGTATATTGTTATGTATTGTAATCATATGTTTAAACTCAAATACAGTTTTGGCAATAATTTATCTAGTTAGATCAAATACAATTTTGGTAGTATTTTTAAATATCCTCGCATCGATTTCCCAGAGTGTATAACATTATGTAATTTCAACCATACTATGATATTTTTTTTTGGAGGACGAGATGCACATATAAAACGTAATCACATTAACTAGGTTTTTTCGTAGCGTATTCGATAGCTAGTCTCTTTATGTTGTTTTATGAAGCTTCGCTCTAATAATTGCCTTTTATCTTCATGTATGGAATATTCAATTAAATGAATTACTCGGTATTATTTTCCATTGCTACTCAACCACTGTTATCAATCACAATAAAGTAATTTTTTTTTTTTTTTTTTTTCTCTGTTTGGGATTTGATATATATATTTTTACGCCCTATTGTTTCCAGAGGACTAGAGTTGCATGTGTTGTCTGAACTGTGACTAGCAGAATTGGTACCGGAGCAAAAATCCTCACTTCAGTCAAAATTGCACTTTGGGATTTATTCAAATTTATTTCATCTATCAGTGTTTGGAAGGCATAAGCTAGCTTTAATGCAGGTTCGTAGATTCTTTTGAGAATCAACAATTCGTCTCATTGCCTAGAAAGTGTGTCAACCTCTCTTCCCAGTCGAGAAATGTACTTTAAATGTCTACACATAATAGTGAGATTGATAAAAAAAATTGTAAAATTTTAAGATACATTCATCTCTCATTTACCGAAGAAAAGATAGCACTATTAGAAAAACATACAAGATTCAAACAGTTTATATTCAACACATTATATGATTTACCTTCCTTTTAGTTTTGGAATGTGGAAGTACAGATTGAAGTTGTTTGGTATTAATTATTGTGTGCCCTGTTCTAAGACTGTGTCCCTCCTTGGGAAGGGAATGGAGGGATGGACAAAAGAGAAAACTAGTGAATGGTTCCTCGCTTCCAAGCCTTCGGTCTGAACATGAGGCCTGACTAGTGGCGATGGCGCATTGTCAGGGCCTCAAATAATAAGTGGCATGGGAAGAGTAATGGGTTACCTGCAGATGATCCATCCCAACTATGTAAATAAGATGAGAAACTATCATCTAGGTCACGTCCGCTCTCTCATAGGCTTTTTATCCTTTCCGAGAACAATTTGATAAAAAGTAGTCTTCAGAGATTGCATTGGACTGTCCTGAAATAAATATAAAATATTATCTCATCGTCTGCTTCTTCTATTAATGATAAACATGAATGGGTTTCCATCATCATATATACAGATGGTTGAAGTTGGTAAAATAGGGTTGAAATGGGTTTAATTTATAATTCTTCTACTGTACACTATGACTCTCATCAGGCAAGTTGTTGTTTGGCTAATACATATGATCGATAAGTCATTGCTTTACTTATGCTCCACGTAGGTCACAAGAAGCTCGTGGATTTCAAATTTGTGATCCAAGGGTACTCTTACCCTGCTTCCAATAATGTGATAAACAAATATATTCATCTTTTGAAGTGCAATGGAATCCACCTTTTATATATATATATATATATATATTATTCTAGAACCTTTAATTAAATTGTACCATGTTATGATGAAATTGTTGAATGACTCATGTTGCACTGAAATCAGTAAGGACTACCGCTACGCAATTTCCCTTGTTATGATTTGCAAGTGTGAATAATACCCTTTGAATTCGATCATAAGTTTAAAAAATCATCAAAGAGTGTTTTCTTGATTATGATATAGTGTTTTTCTTAAAAAATATTTATATGTTAAAGTTTTTCCTCCTGCAATAAGTGAAGCAATGAGGTTTTACTCATACTTACATAATACTAGATAGCAGCTCCGTTTATTGGATTAAGAAAGAAAATCTTGCCTATTTTGTTCATGAATGTATTTATACTAAAAAGGGAAATAGAGCGGTGATCGAGGAAGGAAGTAGATGGAGGAGGTCATGAAATAAAACATGATATTATTTTTTAACATATGTATTTTTAAATAGTTAATTGTTATTAACTTTGAGTTTATGTATTTAGAATTTAATATAAGATATTTTTAATTCTAATATATGGATAATTTAATATAAGTAATTTTTTATGGTATCAAAGTGGCCACTTCGTGCCTTGCTTATTGTTCTAGGAACGTATTCAACTCTCTTTCCTCCAATGTCTATCATTGGAACCTAGTTCCTCTTTTTGCATTAGATTTTGTCTATGTGCAAATCGTTTCCCTTCATTCACAAATTAGGGTATTGCTTCCTTTATTTGCTCCTCTTTTGTGATATTATGGGTGTTCTTGCCCTAATTTTTATCTTTGACCTCTAGAAAACCTACAATAAAGACAATTGTATTTCCCTTGTCAGTACTGGATTTGATCTTGTGCATTCCTCATTGTAATTGAGTGCAAGTTATTAGTTTTGTCATGCATTTTGAGTCTAATTCGGTAAGGAATTCCCTAGTGGAATTTTTTTGAATTTTTTAAGAATGTAAATGTCACAACTTTCATCTACTTCTAGTGTGTAAGAACACATACAAGATTGAGACAAAGGCCATGCCTTTGAATCTGCTAAGGTTTTCCTAGCTATTTCCTTCTTTCCTGTGCTTGAGGAAGTTAATAACTACACTTACTAATTAAATCTAACATTGCACTTGTGATCCAATTAATTTTGCAAAGTGTTCCATCTCTTACTCAATGTTTTAGAAGGTGACACTTATAATATTACTTTAACTCGTGGCCTCTTCCATCGAGCTATCCCATTTGGCACCTATTACAAAACCTATTGAGGGGAATCTATCATAGCATCCTGAATCGCTCTCGAACTACTCCAAAGAAAATTATCTCATTATGATTTATTTCAGATTTGAATGCACGCTAGTGATGTTGCATATGCTATTACTCAAATCTGTGGCTCAATCTATAACATGGCCATCTCTCAACTATGGGTTTGATATATACGTCATGTTATCCTACCTTATGGTTTTGAATCAGTGATATCCCTCTATGAATACATTACAAAAAATTTGGTTGTTGCTAGTTTCCTTCATTATAAATTAGGTTGAAAGGTTTTGTGGCAGAACATGGCTTATAGACGTCAACGAGAAGTGTACAATTTTACATTCTCCACATTAACTTTTTAATTCCCATATCCTTTTTTAACTTTAATTCATGGAAAGGATATAACTAACATCCTCTTCGGGTTTTCATAGTTGAATCATCAAGATTATATTATCTATGTGGATGTCTATATTATTGCATGGCCCATTTCTTAGTGTGTCATCTTTGTTATGGTATATCCTCCAATTGCATAATCTAAGATCAAATCCATATCCATTAATGCATATCTTTCACATGCATGGCTCATATTCTTACCATTTAATGGATCATTGTGAGATATATAATTTTCATTATCAATGCCTTTTTGTTAAATGACATTTTTTTCTCTTTTGTTAAATGACATTTTTCTCTCTTTTGGAGAGGAGTTTTTTTGTACATGTTTTTATCCCTTCATCTAATTATGAGAGTTTTTACTTGGGTATATTAACAAGGCCTTGTTGTTGAGAATCAAATTTTCCTTATGTTTACTACCTATGTTTCACTTAACAAGGGGTGTTAATGTTGGTATTTCTAAAACATCATTTTCCAATGAGTCAAGTGGTATTGGTTGTAAGCCCGTGTAGGTATTGCTACTTCCCTAACTATCATATATATTTTTATATAAGATGAAGTTCCATTATTATACATGGAGGAGTTATTTATGTATTTGTTGCTATGGTAGTATAAGATATTTTTCATGGTATCAAAGTGAGAACTTCTTTCTTTTCTTATTTGGGTGAGAGCACAATGAGTTCCCATTGAATCATCTTCGGCTAGGGAGTTATCAGACTGATGTTGTCCTTGGGATCTATGTTTAGCAATTGGAGTTTACATGCAAGGAGAAATTCCAAAACCTCCCACCAAGTGTCACTTCCCCTAGATTCGTGGCATGCACGTAAAAACATCGATTTTATTAAAACTCATCAACTGGATGCTGCAGAGCTCATTTCTCACATCAACATTGCAGCTCTGACATCCCACATCACATCTAGGAGTAGTCGACACATTCAACTTACCTATTTTGGGGTAAGACCGCTTCCCATGCCTTGTGCTTCATTTCTGTAGCTTTTTGTGTTTTTTCTTCTAGGAGTATTGTTTGCTTGCTTTGTTTGAACACGTTTTATCGTTTACATATATACTAGCTTGTCCTAGCTCTGTTTCAGTTTTCGTTGCTATCTCATTGTTGTCACATGCATGAAGTTGTTTTGCACAGATGTTTTCCCAACCAGAAAACTGCCTCACCCACATCCATGCTGATCTATTTGTTGAATATTTCATTCATGTTTTGCATACAATGTCAATCACTTCTTCTATCAGTTAGTGTCACCATGCATTCATTCACTTACTTTCTTTCAGTCGCCCATCAACGAGTCAGGCCAACCTTGGCCCAAGTTCTACCTTCACCAAGGCTGTATTACGTAATCTGGGAAAGGAAGGCTCACCTTCCTCTCCAGATTTGTGCATTCCTACCTGACACTAACCTATAGGATTTTTTTGCACATTTCTGGAGGACAGTGGCTACTTGGCCCAAGAAATTGTGCAGATCTGTCCCTAGGCCAGCAGTCCTTCTTAGCTGGAATTGTGCATTGTGCAATCCTAGCATTCAACAACCAAACTAGATTGTGCATTACATAGTTCTAATAGTCAGCTAGTCTCCTAGTAGCCCAAACTATGCCTTGAGCAGTCTTGGCAGTTGATCTCCCAACCTCCCAGCTGAAATTGCTCAACCTTCATGATCATTCACCAAGGTATGTTGCAAGTCAATTCTCATGTTCATTTTGGTTTTTGAATGATAGATTGCTCACTATTAGTGTTGCCATGTTTCTAGGTATCATAGGTGTTCATTTGCCTCTCAGCAATACATGTACAATGGTTTCCAGGAGAGAAGAGATGAATACATATTTCAAAGCACTCTTGGAGATGCAGTCGATCAAGTGTCTATGAGCTAGCCTACTCACAAAGACATCAAGTTGTTTATTGACAAGGACATCGAGCAACATCATGAAAAATAGCTGAAGGCAACATACCAAATGTAGTAAATGTAGTAGATGTAAGAGGAAGGTTGTTGACAACACAAAGGTAGAACAAAGTTGCAAGATCAAGTAGATCCATTGATAATGAAGGAAACTTTGGAGACTTAGGCTATGAGGTGACAGAGTGACATGAATGTTGCATAAATACATAGAATGGAACGAAGGAGTTGCATGTGCCAAAGTAGCAACTCAAGGAAGAAGATGAAGCTACACAGATAGACGAATGAGTTGTAGCAAGATTAGGAACAACAATAGGTGCAACATGGACTCATGGATGAGACTATGCCCATACAAGTGAAAGATCCATCCTAGTAGCTAACACACAGTAGACATGGTGACCAGTGTTGTTGGTTGCATGCAAGGGATTCAGCAGCATACATGTCATTGTGTGCATGCATGCAACCCAACCCATTCAGCACGCTCACTAAGGTGAAGACATGAAGAAAATCCAACTAGAGATGAAAATGTAGTTTGGAAAGTTGATGCGCATGACCACCAGCACACCCTTGAAGATCATCATGGACACTATGCATCAATGTGTTTCCGGTTCAACCGTGCCTAAGAAGACCATGCACATTTTAGCAGATGAGTTCGATGAAGGGGCCGACCCAATGCATCAGTTGCAACAGAGGCAAGAGTTCACTTCAACAAGATGTCACCATGAGGTGCATGCACACCATCATGGATGACCAAGCTTGGCATCAACTCACCACCTTCACTATCACTGTAGGTTTTAACCCTATACAAAAATTACCTGCATATGAATTCTAAAACATAGAAAATAAACAATACGAGAGCATAACACATAAAACACATATAAACAGAGATTTTCCCCTGGATCCCAAAACTGAGACTACCAGATTGATTTTTCATTATGTTCCTTTCAATGTTACAATACATATTTATACATGCCGAAGCATCCAATACCATGGACTGAAAAACCATCGTGTCTAAAACCATGTGCGAAAACCATGCAAAAAACCATAGGTAGGTCCGCCCAACCTAATATAGGGTCCAAAAAAAAATTTATGCGGGGCACTACCCTAGACCCCGTAGAGGAGGGCTACTCGCCCACTTCTAACCCCCTGTGACCCCTCCCACTGTGCAATGAAGGGGGGGATCCACACCCCCTCTAACCCCCCGGTTAACTAGGGGGGATAGTCATGGAAATAATCTAACACAACCCAAAATTATCCCACGTGTTGCTTTCTTTCCATAGGGGGCCACATGAGAGCTTAGTCATTTATCCTGGCCTACAATGCCCATTGTTTCTATACACTAAGAGAACTTCTCAAAGTTCACATACATTGTCAATGCATCTGCAGTATTCTTCAAAGTGTCCACCTTTACCATCAACACCTTTTTGTCTTCTGTCATATCCCTTACAAAGTGATACTGAACATTAATGTGCTTTGTCTTTGAATGATAAGAAGGGTTATTTGCCAGGAAAATTTCACTTTGTCTGTAATAGTCTATCCTTATAGCTCCCTGTACTTACCCTATACTTGAACAAAATCTCTGGAACCAAACTTCTTCCTTTCTTGCATGAGTGGATTCCATGTATTCTGCATTTGTAGTTGATAGTGCAACTACAAATTGTTTCTTACAAATTCAACTTACTACACCTCCAAATAGGTTAAACACATACCCACTTGTAGATCTTCTCTTGTCTAGATCTCCAGCCAAGTCTACATCAACAAAGCCAAATATATCCAACACATTGTCCAATCCTAGTCTTCCTTGGTAGGACAAACCATAATCACGTGCCACGCAAATACCTGAAAACCCACTTAACTATTGTCTAATGCTCCTTCCCTAGTTTTTAAATAAACCTACTCAATACTCCCACTACATGTGCAAGGTCTAGTCTAGTACAGACCATCACATACATCAGGCTATAGACTGCACTTGCATATGGAACACGTGACATGTCATCTTCCTCTTCTTGTGTCTGGGGACATTTTTCAGCAGATAACTTTACACCCATAGAAATAAGAGCATTCACCGATTTACTATTTTGCATATTAAACCTCTACAATATTGTCTCGAAATACTTCTTTTGGTTTAACCAAAGCTTCCTCTTTTCCCGGTATCTTTTAATTTCCATGCCCAAAATATAGTTTGTAACACCAAGATCTTTCATGTCAAATTTGGAGGACAATTGGGTCTTCAAATCCTGGATAATTTCTTTTTCATCCACATACAAGACCAGATAAATAACACGGTCACCAATTAATTTAAAATACGCATAGTGATCTGCTTTTCTTCTGTTGAATCCAAGTCCCTGTATAAATGTATCAAATTTTTGATACCACATCCTTCATGATTGTTTTAGCCCTAACAAAGACTTCTTTAACTTGCATATCAGTTATTTCTTACCCTTCACCATAAAGCCTTCAAGTTGCTTCATGTAGATCTCCTCTTCTAGATCCCCGTGAAGAAATTTTGTCTTCACATCCATTTGTTCTACCTCAAAATCAAAAGAAGCAACAATAGATAAAAGTAATCTAATAGAAGCTACCTTTCCAACAGGAAAAAAAATATCACCAAAATCAATTCCCGGCTCTTGGGAATAACCTTATGCTACCAATTGAGCTTTATATTTCTCCACCTTTCCTTTTGCATTTATCTTCTTCTTGAACACCCATTTGCTGCCAATGTATTTCCTTCCAGCTAGCAAATCCACCAGATCCTAAGCCTCATTTTTGTGTAAATATGCCATTTCACAACCATGGCCTCTTTCCAGAGTTTTCCATCCTCTAAATCTACTACTTCCTTCATAGTTCTGGGATCATCATTAGTAATAGATAATTAAAAATTTGCAGAAAGTAGATGGACTATACCTTTCTGGTTGCCTTCTTTCTTGAACTGGTCTTCTCACAACTAGAGTTTGTGGCTCTTCATCTTTTGATTCCTCTTTTGTTGTAGAGTTTGATTCTACCTCCTTTAGCTCAAACTCTATCTTCTTAGGTTCCTTTGATGGGACTTCATGTTTAGTAACATTTTTCACCTCTCTGAACACCACATCTTGGTTATACACAACCTTCCTTGTTACTGGGTTCCAAAGCTTATAACCCTTTAAACCATCCTTATACCCTATAAAGATGCAATTTTCAAATTTACTATTGAAATTTGTTCTTTTCTCCTTTGGAACATGTGCATATGCATCACATCCAAATACTCTTAGATGTGAAAGAGAGGGTTTCTTATCAGTGCAGACCTCTTGTGGAGTCTTATCCTCCAACACTGATGAAGGTGATCTTTTGACTAGGTAACATGTTGTCTCCACCATCTCTACCCAGAATTCCAGTCCTAACCTGGCACCACTGAGCATGCTTCTTGCCCTCTCTGTCAACGTCTTGTTCATTCTTTATGCAACTCCATTTTTCTTAGGTGTGTATGGAGTAATCTTCTGCCGTTCTATACCAAACTTCTTACAAAATTCTTCAAATTTCTTGCTGCAAAACTTTCCACCATTATCTGTCCTCAACACCTTTATCTTCTTCTCTGTCTAGTTTTCCACCAGAGCCTTAAATTCTTTAAACCTGTCAAAGACTTCAGATTTCTTCTTCAGGAAATATAGCCATGTATTACTTGAAAAGTCATCTATAAATGATACATAGTACACAAACTTACCCAGTGATGGAACCTTCATAGGTCCAATCACGTCACTGTGCACAAGCCCTAATATCTGTTTTTCCATATTACCACTAAAGGGGAAACTCACCTTATTTTTCTTCCCATATACACAATTTTCACAGAAATCAAAATCTAGAGAGATACCAATCATACCTTCTATCATACCTTTGCCGTGAAGTATTCAATGACCCTCCTCTCCAATATGTCCAAGCCTTTGATGCCATAGCATGGTCTTTTCTCCAAAGACCCTTAGATTTTTTACTCCACTTTTAGGAACCATAGAACTATTGCACCCATAAATAATATTGCTACCTTACAACTTGTACAGAGTTCCAATCCAAATTCCCTACATCAATACCAGTGCTCCCCGAACCATCTTGTAGGTATCTTTCTCGAACACTATTTTTATACCCGCATCATCTAGCTTGCTTATAGAAATTAGATTTTTGGCTAATGCAGAAATATGCAGAACACCCGGAAGTGTTCTAATCCTTCCACCTTGGAACTTCAACTTGACTTTTTTGCAACCAACCGTTCTAGCCTTCCTGTCATCCTCCAAGAATACATCACCACCATCATATTTCTCATACTCGCACAACCATTCTCTATGGGGAGTGAAGTGAAATGATGCACCTGAGTCGATCAACCATGCCTCATGACCTACATGTGTACTGACAGCGTTATCTTACTTTTCCTCTGTGTGACATCGTGGTCAATGAATTACCTTATGACCCACCACTAGGACTCTTGCACCAAATGGTATAAGGTCTAATTGGTACTTCTTATCGGGGAAATCCCCTTGACATGTTAGCGGGTCGAGCACCATCAACACCTTTGTTGAAAATTTCCTGAAGAAGATACAGATTTGGATTTCTTGAAATAAAGGTTTCAAGATTTGGTTCATATATCTTTTCATGATGAACCTGAACCCCTGATGCTTATACTCTTGTAAATCATGAGACACGTCTAATTTCACAGGAGGAATTTACTACTCCTTTTGTTCCTTGTCATCCTCCTTTTCCATTTTGATGAGGGTGCCTCCGTACGATGATAATAAATTTGGGAAATTCACACATCAAATTCCTAATCCATCTTATCATCCTCTCTTCTTTTCATCATTCAAATTCAATAGAGGTAATCTTGTAATGGCTCATGAATCCTATGGCGAAAACCATTTTTTCCATATCTCAAGATTGTATTAACACTCATAAATCTAGTCTGATCATATTTTTATTTTTTTTATCCTCTCTCATCTACGTGACATGACCCTTTGTACCATGATACACTTGATCAGTCTACTCCACTAGTTATTTTTTCATACTCTCTTGGTTTTCAAGTTGTTGGTACAAATTGCAATCAGGTTCAAGGTAGTCGCATTACATAGGTAGAGGAGTAGGAAGGTGAATATTTTTTCAGTCTTTCTTCTCTTTTTCAAAATCCTCTATATGAAGAGTTTGTTTCCTCATTCTTGGTTGATATTGAATCTAGTAATCTTGGTATTCATTCAAATGAAATAACTTTTTATAATCAATCTCAAGTCATGGGAAACAATCATTCTTATGAGGATGAATTCATTGATACATATGATGATGAATGCCCAAGTGCACCAATTGATCTTTCAATTTCTCAAGAAGATTTTCTTTCGAAATATTTAGATCTTAAATTTGTTTTGGTCAAAGAAATTTCACTTATGAATACGTCTTAATCTTCACTACCATATCTTTTGTGCTCTACTCTTTACAATGCATCAACTTGTGATGGAGACTCTCAATTCTCTTCAATTTTGTTATCTCATGAGTTAACTATTGAAATGACATGAAACAGTGAAAATATCCATGATGAAGAAGAAAGCAATGAAACTATAGATCATCCTTTCCATCCCTTAT
>APFE031018777.1:35408-57954 GCA_000404065.3 Pinus taeda
ATATAGTTTTGATTTTTTGTTTATTTATAGTTTTTATATAGTTATTTTAATAACTATATATTCTAAAACAATTTTTGTTATATGGTTATTTAATAACCATTTAAAAATGATTTTTGTCTCTTATGCAAGTTTAGGAGGCCAATGGAGGAATGCCAAGTGTTAAGAATTGATAGGCTACCATGTGGATCCCACGTGCTTACTGGGATGCCATGTGGTGCGTTGTGGGCCCCATTTTTCCCCTGCCATACCAATCTTTGAAGGGCTCTACCTTTTGCATACGAGCTCAGATTGACGAACAATTCGCGCCATCATGATCAAGAAGATGAGCCCTCTCAACTGAGGTCACCAAATTCTCCTTTCTACCATTTTGAATTTCCAGCCTTAGCCATCCCCTTGGTGTCTCGAGATCTTCCTGAATCATTAGTTTTCTCAGTTGGGAAATAGTTGGGCCACGGGATACAGTAGGTGGGTATCCAATCAAACCCGTAGACCCCGCCTGAATTAAGGGAGATTATATATTTTTTTATTTTTAACACATATACGTAGGTTGGGTATAGGTTTACCTACATGTACATGCACTTTAGATAAGGCATAATCGCGTATCGGATTTAAACACTGTCTTTTATAAAATGGACCAAGTCTGGTAGGGAAGGGTTTCCCTAGGCCATATCATAGAGCATTAAATCTACCAAGGGTAGTAAATGGTGATATAACAAAAAGATTTATCACAAATAACAATTTTTGATCTTTCCTCATGCTTTCCAAGGAGTATAAAGAAGATGAAGACAAATCTGCAAGAAGCTTCTGAGGTTTGTTTAGTGATGGTTTTTGTCAAAAAGTTAGGAATGTGGTCTCATTAAAAGTAGTGGCTATGGAATATATTTCTATGGACAAGAAGTACCTTCTATTTGTTGTGCAAGTTATTCAAGCTCTTTTATTTTATGTTGCACATCCCCTTATATCAATTTTAATTGTTCATATATTTGTGTATGCAAGTCGGGAGCATCTATAGTGGCTTCATTGGAAATTTCATTATACTTGAGCCTAACCGTATAGCTAGTTAGGATAGGAGTAAGTTTAGTTGCATTCTAGTTTCCCTTTCTGTCACCCATATTTCACTCTCTCTATTAGTCTTTCTTTTGTTTTCTTAATTTTGTCTTGCATCATGTTTTGGTTTTGCTTTCTTTTTGTGTCTTGTCTTTTCATTTTTGTTCTATTAATGAGGATTCACATAAAGGATGTTCCCTTGGATCGAAGACAAAGTGGAAAAATACAAAAGGGCTTTGTGGCACTATGACACTTGGCTAACCATCAATCCTTCTTACTCATCTTGGTTAGCCTTTGGTTGATGATGTTATGACAGAAAATATGATCCTTGCATGAGGATATCTCAGTGTCAAACCATGATATCTATGTCTACTCTAGAAACATCATGACTATACTTAGTTATTTATGTTTCAGCGTTATCCATGCTTATCGAGTTAGTAGAGAAGGAAAAGGGAAAAATCTAAATGAGAAAATTAATTTTAGAGGTATTATACATACTTCTCTAAAGGGACAACCTCTTCTACAATCAATAATTCAGAATCCCTCTTTCACCCATGAAATAAATAAGTGCCAATGCATAGTTCTATATAAACTAAATAAATAAAGGGTGAAAGAAGATAAAGGCTTCCTGTGCAGGGAGGTGAAGCAAGAAACTCTTCTAGGGTACTTCTCAGGCTCACTGGGAGTGTAATAATGTTTGTGTTCTTGATGTGACTCCATCAGGGAACTTTCTAGGCTTTCTAGCAGTAGAGAAACACCAGAGATGAAAAGCTATACTCTGAATATCTAAAACTCACATGCTACATCACCCTTGCCTTATCTTGAAACATTATCATATTGTTGGTGTCATGTTTGTGTTCAAGCGAGAAGGAGTGAAGGGGAATATCGTTATGCATAGGGTAAGTGGGGAATCTAGGGTAATATAAACTATGAATCAATACTTCCTAAAGAAATAGGCCATGCACAAATAGTTTAAAAAGGTAGAGAAGCTAGAGTTGTACGAGTGTGTCACCAAGTGTTGTCTTTGTGACAAACACCCTCAAAAAAAATTCCTACACTTGAATTTTGGAGCCTATTGAGAATATTTCAATCAATCATTCCATACTCACTTCTTGGTTGGATGATGCTTTGTTAAGCCTTTGAGATCCCTCTTGGATTATAAGTGTCGAATTCACCAACTCACACATGCTCAATCTGCAACAAGTTCATGAGCGCATTCTTTTACACAAGCTTGTACATGCATAGCATAGTCCATCAAGATTGTGCCTATGCATTGATCAACCCATGTTGATAGCCATTGTTCTTTTTTATTGATAGTCTCTCACTTTTGGTTGTGATTGTACTTTTGTTTCATTGAGTTTTCCGAACGGTAGCTTTTGTGCGCCTTCACTTTTGCGAGCATCATTTTCATGTTTTCAAATCTCATCTTCACCTACTTTCATCTTAATTGGTGTATTTTTCATGTTATCTTATATCTAACATGTGGTTTTTTGACCATTGCTTGCAAATCACAAGCGTCGTTCACACTTTTCTCTTTATATGGAAAATGTTGCCTTTGCATGGGAAGTCTTTCTTATCATGTAAAATGGAGATTTTTCTTGTTTCAAGGGGTAACTTTGGTATTGATGATTCCTACCAGTCATGTAGACATGTTTTACACTCGTTCCCAAAGTTTCATGCATTGTCGCATAAGTGTCATCCCTTTCATCGTAAAGTGTATTTTTTGTGTTGCACTTGGAGAGATAAGTTGCATTGTTTTTGCATTGAGGGAATCATGTTTTTGTTGTTTTTTCTGAGTGATCAATTCTTATTTGTTGAATCTTCCGAGTGTGTGATCATGATCTAGCTTTGTCTCTACTCACTTGAGCTTCACTAATCCCACACTTAGCCTTATCTGGAAAATTTCATTCCCAGGAAACTTGACTTCACTCAACCCTGTTGAACTACACATTACATAGTCTCAATTTGTAATCCATAACCTTGCCTCTTGGTACTACACACTATGTAACCTTAATTCTCATTTTAATTCCTTGAGCTCTAGAACTGCACAATGCTTGCCTTGAGATAGCCTTCTATGTGCATTTCACAGTCTCAAGGATCAAGCATCAGCCTTGAGATATTGAACTACATATCTATACAATCACTTAGCCTCTCTACCTCCAAAACTACACATTAGAAAACCTCAAGCCCCAAGCCTCAAGCTTTAGTCCTTGAAACCCTCAACTATGCAATCTCCCAGCCTATTCTCTTGTCTGCACTATGCATTGGGAAACTTCAAGCCTCAAGCTTGACTTTTTGAGTTCCTCAACTTCCCAATCATTCAACATAAACCTTCTAAACTATGTAATGCATAGTCTCAAGCCTCAAGCCTTAAACTCAAGTCATTGAATCCCTAAATTGCATAGTCCCTCTACCTAGGCTTCTAGAATTATGCACTGCACAGTCTCAAGGCTAAAGCCTCCAGCCTAAGCTCTTGATTCCCACAACTATGTAATTCTTTGACCTTGGAAATCCTGAACTACTTATTGTGTTGTATCAAGCCTTAGTCTTATACATTTACCTCTAGAACTATGCAATCCCTGAGTCAAACACTCAACCAGTCACCACTTCTAGCCTTGACAAGTTTGTTCATGAAGCATCTTAGACTAGGGGTTTATTGGACCAATGGCTTGTTGTCATGAATGGATTACAGTCGTAGGTATTCTATAATGTCATGATAAGATGATGATGAAGGAGATGGAGAATGATACCATGCTAGAAGAAACCTAAGGAGATGACGAGATAATATGATCATTAGGTAAGAAGGTGAAGGAACATTGGATTACAATAGAAGATGAAATACCAGGACCACATGAAGACCCCATTTGATTCACAACCCTCTAGACATAAAATATGAATAATAAAGAATATCTCTCAAGAATAAAAAGTATTGGATACATATTTTGTTAAAGACAAAGTAGAAACAAGGATAGCTTGACACTGCTACATCATCATTCACTCTATTTCATTGGTTTCATGTCATGTCTGGTCACGCGTCATTATTTTCCACATCATTTGAAAATTATGTAAATTCAAAATTGGAGAAATGTAATGTAAAGTGGAAGTGCAAGGGTCATTCATGTAATACAAAAAGTCATGTAGGAAGGTAAAAGGTGACCAAGAAGTCAAACATTCATGAGGGGAGTCTAAGAGTCACAAGGGAAGTGAATGTTCACCCCATTTGTTATATATACACCCTCATTTCTCATTTAAGGGACATTTCACCTTGGCTCCTCCCATCAGGCATTGGAAAGGAAGATAGTTGTTTTGGAGGAGCGAGTGACTTATCTAATGCTCCACTATTGGGACTAGTGGTGTTCACTATCTTGGTACATCTTGGAACTTTTACTTAATTCAGAACCTCGTTGAGGCAGCACACTTTCATGCATATGTCCTGAATATTGTAAGACTATTCTTTGAATGTTTTTGATATACGTTTCTTTCATATGTACTAAGTAAATTTAACTATTTCAGTGAATCTGGTACTTATCTTGTCGAAGGTGTGGTTTATTTTCTTTAACAGGCCTTGCCTCCTTGTGAACTATTTTTCTGGTTGATCGATGATTCATTCATATGTATATGCTCATGTGCCTTTTCTAGATTAGTATTATTACTTATCTTTAAAGGGCCCACTTTTCTCTTCCCTTTTGGTAGAAGGAACTTTGTACTTTCCGTACGAGAACATTTCAGAAGGCATAGTCACCTGGTGATCCAAAAATACATATGCATTACTCTCTTATGTTGAAATTTGTAGACAAGTCAAATGTACAAGGATACATGGTAGTCGTGTCGATACTCTGGATGGGGCTCCTACTCAAAACGGTGTGAGGCCCCATTTGGGACTTTACATCAGGGAAACCCACTTGGTTGATGGATTTTGAGCACCATAAATAGATTGGTTAATAGAAAGTATAAGTTCCTCACATCTCCTCTCATGTATATAACACGAACTATGTACAATGATCAATTTATATTATGTATCTTTCTTATGCTTTCCCAATTATGTGTGAAACGTAATAAAATTAATTATGTGTCATTTATGGTGCATTACTTATTGTTGGTTAGCATAATTTTCCTAATTTTAACCTCTATCCTATCTGAAACACACTACCTAAGCCTTGGTTTTAACCTTGGAAGCCTATTTATTCATGCACTTCTCTAAAACCTGTACCCATTCCTGCGCTTATTTCATGGATTTCATATGAAGGGTTATATATGAACTTAATTTTTAATTAAATATATTTAATATCTTATTTTCCTTTGCATCTTATATGTTCTCTTTCCTAAGGTAATTCGATAAGGTTAATGTATTAATCAATGTGGAAGATGGGTTGATGTAGGAATGATCCTTGCATCGTCTGTTTTTCTTGCACTTATGAGGTTGCTATCAACTTAAACTTAGTTCACCACTTAGGGCTAAGATATCTTAACAAACTTTGTAGACTCTTTCCCAAAATATCAGTCATCTTTGTTGGGCTTGGAGCATATAGTAATAGTGGGATGTGAAGAGCAGGGTTTCGATTGAGAGACATTGTTTAGCCTTTTGTTAACAACTGAGCGGCCCAAGTTAAAATCGTGTTTTCCTTTCTGTTGCAGGCTTGAGCTGAGAATATATATTTAATAGGGTTTCTACTAGAAGTTAGGTAGCAATACGCTAAGGAATTTTTGACAGACATTGTAATATTTTTGTGGTGCCATATTTTTTGGGTTGGATCTAGATTCCACAATGTATATTTGAAATGATGTGTATTTTTTGGTTAACCCTACTTTCATTTGATGCATGTTTAATTTCCTTTCTGCAAAATGAGTAAGTTTTGGTTTCTTGCACCGGCGTGTTTTCATTTCTACAAGTGAAGGTTACTTAGTTTATGTTTCCAAGATCTTTTATTCCTTGCAATATTCCTTTTCTTTCTTTTATGGATTTTGTTTTATCTTTGAGTGAGTTTCTAAGAATTATTAGCATGAAAGTTCAGTTTAGAATAAATTTACTTTTATGAGCTCTAATGAAACATTGTTTTCATTATATAGATTTGTACTTGCACTTGTTTCCCTGGTGGAAGTAACTCAGTTTAACATTGAAATTATTAAAGTGACCTTTAAGATAAAACTTTTATTTATAATAAGTGCAGATCTAATTATTGGAAATACTGAGAGGAGTGGGTGAATTAGTATTCCTCAACAATTAGCACTTATAGATATTTTCAGAGCATTAGTTAATCTTCAATTATTATTAATGTTTATGCAGTAATAAACATAAATAAAAGAACACAGTAGACACAATAATTTTACGTGGAAAACCCCCTCCTGGTAAAAAACCACCTAACACTTTTCAAATAAATTCTTTAATATTTAGACCAAACTAAAATGAAAGCAACAACTTCCTAGATTTCTAAAAAATCACTCTTCTTCAGTTCTAATTGGAAGGAAGCCCCAATGCCCTAGTTTCTTCAGTAATCAATTGAATTGATTCCCCAACACCCTAGTGAGCCACAACTTGCCCTGGCACCACCCTACCACCCTGAAGTGTTCCAACTTGTAGGCGACTTCATACACTTGCTTAGCACCTTCCTGCCACCCTATAAAGACAAAAATTAAATACAAAAGTGTGGACTCCATACCAGGGAAAATGATCCAAGATACAATATGATTTAAAATGATTTTTACCAAACACCCAATCACACTATGACCTGCAACACAACCATGATATGGTCCCAACAGAGACTCCTATACCTCCCAATAATGCCTTTTCGACTCTATGCAGGTTGACTCTTTTACAAGAATGACTCTTCCAATGATGACAATTTTACAAATGACTCTTTTACAACTTAAAAATTATGAATCTTGGCCTTGACACTTCTCCATAATATAAATATGGATCCCATGTCTTCAAGGATGTCCCGCTGTAATGCTTTCTTGTATTTGATACTTTTGCTCTTGAATTCTTGCTTGAAGTTGTACTTGAATCTTCCTTTCTGAGCATGCAAAATTTGACCAACGAAACCAATCCAAAAACGCAAAAAAATACCCTTCAACTTACCTCTGCCTGCAAAACACATGTAAGTGCATAATACTGAATAAATACAAATTAAAATTACAGTGCGTAGCTAAAGTGTGCTTGTCACTTTTGTTGTTGACTTTTTGCAGTAGTAGACAAAGACTCCCACTCTTGATATAGGCCTCAACTCTATGCAAGACCATATCCAAAAATGACCTAAAGATATATACAATAAAAACTGATGACAGACCCTAGACTTATGATGGAACAAGTTCTAATTACAACAGCAGAGACCATTCTATCAACTATCACAAGACAAGTAACATGAACTTACAACATCATATAGATTTAACAAACTTGGTGTAGCATCAAGAATATGTATCATAAAATGTGTAGTATCAATAATAGGACATCTGAAATGTGGTATAAAAACTAAGAGTGACATATAGAGACATAGAGATACAATCGAGACTCTGCATATACTTACGTTGTCCTTCAAAAACATATGTCAGAGATGATACTCATAATTCAAATGTAAACACTAATCATACATACCTTGTTGTAGGAGACTTATCCTTGATTGTTGATATCTGGTCCTTACTATAGCGATCCTTGAATGAATGCTTTTTCTTTGCATTCTAGGAGCTCAATATTGAATATGTTGTATCTATGTAAATCCAAATCTCTAGGGTATGAAATTTAATCATGTGGTATCCCTATGAGTCCTCTTTCTGACCCCATAGGTTTGATCAATATTGGATTCTTAAAGAAATAGTTATGCCCAATCTCCCACGATGACCTGATTATAGACTAGTTAAGTAGAGGGAACTTGTAAGAAGTTCCACGTGTCAGTGTTGTGACCTTCAGTCGTGTAAATGTTACTCAACAAAGTACAATCCATCCTGTTTTTGTGACTATTTACAAAATTTGAATCCAATGCTCAGAGAGAAACTTATGACGATTTTCCCAACATCACATGTTTGACATGGAATTCAGGAGCCTACGAAAACCCTAACTTCGTCAGATTATATATCCGAAAATATATAAAAAAAAAAAAAATATCAGAATTTAGGTCACAAGGTTCATCAAGATTTCCTCTCAAATGGATTTTAATTTTAGCTTCTGAATCTTCGCAGAAAAATAGTTATAGCGAAAATACCACAAGGACTTGTTTGAACCCACAAAATCCCTACTAGAGGAGGATATGAGGGTCATTATTTATATGAATATCTTGAGTTGAGAGCGTCCTCAACAAGTGAACGTTTGGGGGCTTTTAGGAGAATTTTTTTATTATTAATTATTGACTATTCAATGACCAAAACCAATTATGAGTGCAATGCCACAATCCCATAGGGTTTTAGCCCACTAACTGGGGTTACTAACTTCAAACATGAGTATCTCTCAAACTCTGAAGAATTACTTGGCATGCCATATATCAATAGAAACATCTCAATGAGTAGAATCCATCTAGAATATTCTTGGCTCATAATGGAGTAAGTTTTAAAGTAAAAATTCCCATGCAAGATCGGGTTAGCACTTGGTGTTGCTTGCATTGAAATCAATGACAACCATTGATCAACAATCTCCCCCTTTGTCATTGATGGCAACACAAGTACTCCCCCCACGATCATGATACCTCTTCTTATTTCCTTCATTCCCCATTTATCATCAATGGAAAACATTAACTCCCCCTGAAAAACAACCATCCTGCGGACCTATACACACCTCCACTCTGCCTTTCGACTCGAGTAGATAAGAGAACGAGTCTAATGAAAACTTTGGAGAATCCCAAGCTTTTGGTGAAGATGCTCAAATGCTTCATGAGGTATTGGTTTGGTAAATATGTCAGAAATTTGTTACTTTGTGCCAACATATTCAAGCTTGATATTCTTTTTAGCGATCTTCTTTCTAATGAAATTCTATTTAATTGGAATGTTCTTCGTTTTTAAATGCATCACAGGATTCTTGGAGATACTAATGGTGCTAGTGTTATTGCAAAATATGGGAATAGGCTCATCGAAATTGACTTGGAGATATTTCAAAGTTTGCTTCATCATAATAACTTAATTACAACATGTTGTTGCCGTGACATATTCTACTTTTGTTGTGGATAACGAGATTGAAGATTATTTTTTACTTAACCATGAAACAAGACAACCACCTGGATAGAATGTTTCTCCACTGGTACTCTTATGATCATCAACACTTCCTGCCAATCTACATCTGTATAAGCTTGGATGAGAAGATCATTTCCTTTGGGATACCATAGACCATAATCCATCGTGCCCTTAAGATACCCAAGAATTATTTTGATGAAAATGATATGAGATTCTTTCGGCGCTACATGGAATTGTGTTATTTGTACAACTCTCTGCATCACATCTGGCATGGACACTGTCACATATAGGAGACTACTAATCATGGATCTATACAACCTTTGGTCCACATTTTTTGATGAATCTTCATGTAATCTATTACCATGGGGGTAAGGATACTCTTGCAATCTTCCATCTTGAATTTATTGAGCGTTTCCTTGATATACTTGATTTGATATATGAATATTCCTTTATCATGCTTAGATATCTTGATTATCGTTAGATTGTCTTGATCTACTTTCACATAGACATTGCTTGTCACCACTTCCTTTCTTGAATCTATAATACTTGAACTATTTTTCTCCCCCTGAACATGTAATGAAACTTCCATCTTGTTCAAACTACTTGTTTGTTAATCGTAGACTTGTGTCATATACTGTTGCATAGACTCCTCATCCTCAAATTTCTAGGAGTTGATAAGCTAAATTGTTTATAATAGTGTGTCATTTAACATACCATCTTGACTTGAGTCATTATCCAAAGAAGTTGTTGATTCCTCACAATTCATTATGAATCATGAAAGCATAATTGTTGGGACCTTATTGCCTTCTTGCTCATCTTGTACTTGTTCATCCCGTACTTGTTTTCCTTTCCAAATCTTCTTATTCTCATCACCAATATTTTTATTCATGTTTGATTCCATCTTGTCCCTCCAGTTACAAGATATGTTTACATAGTTATGACATTTGTAACATTTGATGTTATTCATAGAAGATTTTGTTTGGTGTTTATCTCGTGATCTTGCAAATTTGCTTCTAGGGTTTGGCTGATAATAGTTGTACCTGTCTGGAACTTCACAATCCCTAGCCATATGTCCAAAATTGTTACATTTGTAACATTCGACATCTCTCAAATGATCAAATTTATTGATATTATGTTGAGTTCTAGAATATCCATTTCTTAAGGATCTCCTAGAATTATATTCATTCCAAACATACATGTGACGTTTGGCAGCTCTATGTCAAAATCTTCCACATGAATAAAAATGACCATAGAAGATAGGTTGGTACCTCAAAGGAAATCTTCTTCGAGGAATTCTCTTCCAAGGTTCTTCCCGCGAGTCTTGATCTCTTGATCTAGGTGGGGGATCTACCTTTTTTGCATCTCCATCTTCTTTAGTTGTCATAGAAGAACTTGACTCTTTTTCGTATTTCTCTTTGTAACCAAGACCAATATTTTCACTGTATGATCATTGGTTTCTGATGAGTTCATTCAAATCCTTTGAACTATTAGTGTAGTATTGAGGATTTTTTCCACTTTTTCCTTCATTTTGCAGAGAAACTATTTCAGCTTCCAATGATTCTCTTTCATTCTTTCTTTCCTTTACTTCTTTCTTGAGTGATTATTCAATTCGTTTGTATTATTAAACCTTGATTTTAGGATTGAGGACTTGTTTTCTTTCCGACTTCATCTTCAAGAGTGTTTACATGCTTTTTCTCACCTTTGAGCTCTTTGATAACCCTGATCACTTCATTTTGAAATTCAACTTCAGTCATTTCTTCTTCTTCTTCTCCTTCTTCATCAGGTGCCTCTTGGTTATTGTGCTTGGCTATAAATGATACTCTTTTGTTGAATTCTTCTTCATTATCACTGTCTTCTTTGGATGAGGAACTATCTTCTTTGGTGAAAAAACGTTTCTTAAACCATTTCTTCTTTCCTTGCTTGTTAAACTTCCTAGGACCTTTCTTTCCATTTGTAACAACCTCATTTTTGTGAGGACATTTCATTGCAAAATTCCAAACCTCACCATAATCAAAACATATTAATGGAATTTTTCCTTTCAATTTTCCAGTACATGTTCTCATTTTCCATGTGAAGTACGAAATCTCTTTATCTGTGAACTCTTCTTCATCTTCTTCCTTTTCCTCATCCTTACAATTGCAAGTTTTCTCTCTCGGAGTCTTCTTGTCCTTACTCTTCTTCTTGGATGTGGAAAATGTTGTTTCTAAGTGAGATGTGTCATCCTCTTCTTCAATCCTCATTTCATATGCCATAAGAATTCCATGCAATTCATCTATGCTGATATTGGTCAGATTCAATCTAGACAGATACTTTAGGGGTTAAATCTTGCTAGCAAGATTCTTAGGATATTTCGGAAAACAATTTTCATTTCAACACTTTCTCCCAAACCTTCCAATGTGTTTGTTGTTTCATCAACATGCTGAAAGTATGCAGCAATATCTTCATCTTCCCTCATTTTGAGTTGCTTAAATTTTTCCTTGAAAATTTGAAGCTTCGCTTCTTTCACCTTTGAGTCACCTGCATATATATTCTCAAGCTTGCTCCATACACCTTTAGTAGTTTTGCAACTCAATACCTTAAGATAAACAAATTTGATCAGCCCACTGATAATAAGATCTTTAGCCTTTGCATCATATACCATATTTTTCTTACCTTGTTCATCCTGGGTCGGTGTGAAGCCTTTGTCAACGATTTCCCATACTTCATATCCTTACGCCAACAAATGAACCTACATTCTTCCACTCCAAAGTGAATAGTTATTTCCATTGAAGAAAGGAACTCTATTCTTAGTACACTCCATGATCTCCTTCCAGTTGTTAGACTTCTATTGAAGGAACCAATATTTGATACCAATTGTTGGAAATACTGAGAGGGGGGGTGGCATGAATCAATATTCCTTAGAAATTATCACTTTTAGATATTTTTAGAGAATTAGGTAATATTCAATTATTATTAATGTTTATGCATTAATAAAAGCAAATAAAAGAACACAATAGGCATAAGAATTTTAGGTGGAAAACCCCCTCCGGGTCAAAGACCACTGAACGCTTTTCTAGTAAATTCTTTAATCTTTAGCCCCAACTGAAAGGAAAGAAAAAACTTCGTAGAATTCTAGAAAAGCATTCTTCTCCAGCTCCCACTCGAAGGACACCAAAACGCCATGGTTTCTTTAGTAATCAACTGAATGGATGCATCAACACCCTAGCAAGCCACAACTTGCCCTAGTACCACCCTACAACCCTGAAGTGTTCACGGGCCCCAACCTTTAGGTGACTTCATACACTTGCCTAGCACCTCCATGCCACCCGATAAAGAAAAAAATTAAATACAAAAGTGTGGACTCCTGTACCAAGGACAATGATCCGCGATACAATATGATTTACAATGATTTTGGTTGAACACCCAATCACACTATGACTTGCAACCCAGCGATGACATCATCCAAAAAGAGACTCCTATACCTCCCAATAATGCCTTTTTGACTCTAGGTGGATTGACTCTTTTACAACCTAACAATGATGAATATTGGCCTTGACACTTCTTCATAATATACGGATGGATGTCATGTCTTCAAGGGTGTCCGTTGCAATGCCTCCTTTGATTTGATACTTCTGCTCTTGAATTATTTCTTGAAGTTGTACTTGAATCTTCTTCAACCTGCATGCAAAATTTTCCCTGTGAAACCAATCCCAAAACAAAACAAAATATCCTTCGAATTACCTCTGTTTGCAAAACACATTAAGTGCATAATAATGAATAAATACAAATTAAAATTACAATGCATACCTGAAGTGTTCTTGTCAGTTTTTTTGTTGACATGTTGCAACAGTAGACAAAGGCTCCCACTCTTGATATAGGCCTGGACTCTATGCAAGACTATATCTAAAATTACCTAAAGATATATACAATAAAAACTGATGACAAACACTACACTTGTGAGGGATAAAGTTCTAAGTACAACAATAGAGACCATTCTATCAACTATCGTAAGACAAGTAACATGAACTTACAACATCATATATATTTAGAAAACTTGGTGTAGCATCAAGAATATGTAGCATAAAATGTGTAGTATCAAGAATTGGACATCCGAAATGTGGTATCAACACTAATTATGACATATAGAGACATAAAGATATAACTGAGACCCTGTATATACTTTCATTGTCCTGCAAAAACATATGTTGGAGATGATATTCAAAATTCAAACATAAACACTAATCATACATACCTTGATGTAGGAGACTTGCCATTGACTGTTGATGTGTGGTCCTTACTGCAGTGACCATTGAATGCATGCTTTTTCTTGCATTCTAGGAGCTTGATATTGAATCTACTGTATCTATGTAATTTTGGATCTCTAGGGTCTAAAATTTCATCATGTGGTATCCCTCTGAGTCCTCTTTCCAACCCCATAGGTTTGATCAAGATTGGATTCTTCAAGAAATAGTTATTCCGAATCTCCCACAATGACCTGATTATAGACTAGTTCAGTAGAGTGAACTTGTACGAAGTGCCACGTGTATAAGAAATTTGAATCCAATTTTCAGAGAGAAAGTTATGGTAATTTTCCCAAAGTCACTCGTTTGACATGGAATTCAGGAGGCTACAAAAACCCTAACTTCCTCAGATCATATCTCTGAAAATATAGTGAACCAAGACCAGAAATTTGGTTGAGGTTCATCAAGATTTTGGCTCAAATGGGTTTTAATTTCAGCTTCTGAAGCTTCGCAACACAACAATTATAGCTAAAATTCCACGATGACCTACTTGAAGCCACAAAATCCCTACTAGAGTAGGATATAAGGGTCATTATTTATATGCGTATCTTGACTTGAAAGGGTCCTCAACAAGTGAATATTGGAGGGATTCTAGGAGAATTTATTATTATTATTAATTATTGACTATTCAATGATCACAACCAATTATGAGTGCCATGCCACAACCCCATAGGGTTTTAGCCCACTAACTGCAGTTACTGACTTCAAACACGAATATCTCTCAAACTGTGAAGAATTACTTGATGTGCCATATATCAATGGAAACATCTCGATGTGTAGAATCCATATAGAAGATCCTTGACTCATAATAGAGTAAGTGCTCAAGTCCAAATGCCTATGAAATATCAGGGTAGCCTATGGTGTTGCTTGGGTCGACATCAATGGCAACCACTAATCAACATTGATTTACATAATAACATTCATCTTAGGAAGAAGCCTGCTAGTATTTGAATTAGATAGTTATTTCTCGCATGAAAGAAGTTCCCTGTTTTGGCAAGGATTTTCTCTTTAACTTTCGAAGTCTCTTTCATTTTTAAATGCATGATTAGTTAAAGGGTATTTTTCTTATGAGTGTTTACTTTCTAAGCTTTGTTTCACCTTGAAATTTATTCTTAGTTAACACCCTTTTCATTTTATACAAGTGGTTTGGAAACCCAGTACAGGAATGTTGATTTCTTGGTACAGGAACCTCTGTTTCGGTACATGAAACAATATCCTAGTACGGGAACAAAGTGATCTGGTAGAGGAATCCATATCTCTTGTATAAAGGTCGAAATCTTTAGTGCAAGAATAATACATTCTTCTAGTCCAAGAACATCACTTTAGTACAAGAACATTGTTCCAATGTAGGAACATTGTTGTGGTGCAAGAACGATGGTCCATTGCAGGAAGGAAAATATTTAATGAAGACAAGTGTTCTTAATAGTTAACTATTTCTTTGTCCTATGACTGCACTAAACTTAATCTCAAATATTTATCTTTCATTTATTGGGATTGATTTGAAGTTCCTTTTATTGAGTTTCTGCAAAATACTTGGTATTATTTACCATGTGATCTTTTTGATACTGCAAACTATAATTAAGAAAGATAGGAACAAATTTAGTGAAGGTTCATATCATTTCGTGCCATTTCCTGTGCTATGCCTCTAAGCTTACATAGCCTCGGGTTGACAAATTAAGTTTTGAAGGAGTTTGTCGAACTGCAATTCTTGCAGCCAACATTTTGGCGCCGTTGTTGGAGAAGTGTTTAAGATTGGTAAGAACTTTATGATTTTTTTATAGTAGGGGTAAGTATGTTATTATTTTTTATGCAGTGTGCTTCTATTGCTTGAAGGATTTTTTTACTACTAATCTTTTATTTCACAACATTTGATTTGAGATTTTTTTCTTTTTTTCTATAATTTTAAAAGTTTTATAATTGTTTTGGTTAATTATTTTAAGATGAATACCTAAAAGGGTAGGTTGCACAATAAGGGCCAAAGAAACATTGATAAATCCAAATATTTTTCTCATTTTGGGCCTTCTTTTGCAGATAGAAAGTCCAAATAGATAGAGAACCACCACACAAGAATCATTCACTTGGATTCTAGAAACAACAGTTCATGTGTGAAAAAACACAAAAAGGGGAAGAAGGAAACTAGTGGTGATCAAAAGATAATTTTAAACCTTCTGGTTCTGTTACAGTGGTCCAATTGGAGGTAAGAAAATGGCAGAAAATGAAGACAATGTTGAAGGAACTGGCGAGAATCAGGTAAATGAGGAACAATCCACCTTTGGGTTTCCAGTAGTGAATTCAGGAACAACTGTACAAATGAATAATATTCCACCATCATCTCTTCCTCATTTCCATGGTAAAGTATATGAGGATCCAGATTCTTTTCTGTTTGAATTTGACAGATTATGCAAAGTTATGATTACACTATAGATTCCCAAAAATTAAAGTTATTTCCTACAACTCTCAAGGTTTCATCTTTATGTTGGTTCATGGGATTAGGGAGAGATACTATAAATTCTTAGGAATAAATGAGGAGAGTCTTTTTGACCAAATATCGGGAATATTGTAAAACTAGAGAAATGCAGGGCAAGAACTTCACTATTGTGGAAGGTGATGATGAGACCTTGGAGGATTATTTAGAGACATTTCTATACATCTTCCAAACGTTAAAACATAAATTTGACATAAGTACTATTAGGACCTCGTTCTTATGTGGGCTTATTGAAGTTTTTAGACATAATTAGAATTTATTAGGACAAGGGGATATTGCTAAAAAACTTCTGATAAAATTTGTAACTTGTGCAGGAAGCCCTCATGGAAGCACTTTACATCCGATAGAGGAAATTGATGTAGAACAAATAAACTTGTATCTAGATATGCTATGATTGTTGGTTTGGAAAAAAAAATGGACAACATGAGAATTGATATTATGAATACTGTTAGCAAACAAATAGACTCTTTGAAATTTCAACAAAAAATGCTAGAAGAACAAGAGTCATTGTCTATTTATTGTCCAAAGTGTAGGAAAAAAACATATTTTAAGAGAATGTCTTGTTGATGTTAAAGGTGATAATAAATGTGTGATTTGTTCAGGAAAACATGCCACCGAGGAATGCCATTCTATACCAAAACTGAAAACAACATTCGAAGGAGAGAAATTTGAACTTGAATCATTGCATGCTATGGGAGCACAAAGAAATTGGCCTTATGTAGCTGCAGGTATGGTTCCTAAACTTCCACCACATTTTTATGGTTATAATGCAGCACCATATTCCTATCATAATGCAAATCACTCTCAAGCTTGGCAGCATGGGAATCACTTTCAATACGAAAAACCTCCTCAACCTTGGCAACAAGGGTGGAGGGGGTGAAATCATTCTCACTATTCCCTTCCTACACCTATGCGATCATATACTACTTCATATACACCTTATCGCCTGTCACAACCATATTTACCCTCCTTACCTCAACAGAGTTGACCAATGCGAACATTACCTTTACTACCACCCTTTCAACCACCCCAACTAGCTACTCAACCAGTACCGAATCCAAATAATAAAGTGGTATAATTGATTCCTTCTATTGGATTGATCCCTTCTCCCATTTATCATACCTTGCTAATTGGGATCAATGAGATTTAATTAAGATCGGGAAGGGTAGTACAACCAGAAAAAAAAACAATCCACGATGATTATTGAGGAGAGAAATGAGGAGGAAACTCCTGATTGTTCGAAAGAAGATGTTACTGTTCGACCCATTCCCACACATTCAGGGTCTCCATCTTCTTCAAAAGAACATCCCTATCTAGAGAGGCTAGTTATGGAGAAAAATGACCCAATTCGCGAGTCTAGTGTGGCTTTTGAGCTTAGGAATCTTTGCATAAAGGTCACTTTTCTACAAGATATTAAATGAATTGTTTGGTTGTGTTATATTCTTTCCACATAGTTAACAGGGGGTTTAAGGGGTACCCATAACGCCACTTTATGGGGTCTGGGGCAACGCCCCAGAAAATTTTGGTTTTGGATCCTATGTTAGGTTGGGCGGACCCACCTATGGTTTTGTGCATGATTTTCGCACATGTTTTTTGGATGCTATGGTTTTCAGTCCATGGTTTTGGACGTGATGGTTTTCGGTCCATGGTATTGGATGCTTCGGGATGTATAAATATGTATTGTAACATTGAAAGGAATATAATGAAAAATCAAGCTGGTAGTCCCAGTTTTGGGATCCAGGGGAAAATCTCTGTGTATATGTGTTTTATGTGTTATGCTCTCGGATTATTTATTTTCTGTGTTTTAGAATTCGTATGCAGGTAATTTATGTACGAGTTTATAACCTATATGAATCAATGTTGTGCATAATTCAGCCTATATTTTTATATCTTTTACTTTGACAAGTACTTCCTCATTTCTCTGTGTTGATGCCTCTATTTCCTCTTCATCATTATTTTCCAAGGCAAAAAAATTTGTTTCTTGAATTTATGTCTTTTTGACCATTTGTTAATACAACCAAACCATGGCTATTTTCCTCATCTTACCTCCATTACCTTTTGGGATATTTGAACAGGTTGAGGTAAGGTTGTCTTATGAACCCCAAAATAAGTTTTTCTTCCTTCATATGCCTCAAAGGTATACTTGTATGTGGGTTTATTCTTGGCTTGAAAATGATGAGAAAATTCCATAGATTCCATAATATTCTCATGATAATTTAGGAAAATCTTATGTTTAAAGTCTTCTTTTAATCCACCCATATAGCTTCCACCAAATGTTCATCACTTATTTTATCCACCCTTTGTGGTGAATACCTGAAATTATGAATTATGATCTAAAATATCATCTAATTGTGTGATTCTTGTCAAATTACTAAATTAGACTTGTTCTCAAGCTTTCCCATACTGTGTTCTAGATCTCTTGTAAATAATGCCCAAGTATAATAATAAGAATGGGGCTTCCTTTTAAGCACTTAGTAATACCATTGATAGGGTTTTACCTCGAAGTTAAAAAGTTCATTGTGAATCCTTCGCTTGTCATACAAAATATTATGTCCCTCAAATATTGCTCTATTTGGTTCACCTAGGTAAAGACTTTTGTTTAATCAAAATTATTTAATTCAATCTTGGGAAAATTAAATCCATTTGGAAACCATCCACAAGTCACTCCATAGTTGGAGTTAAATTCTCCTATAAAATTCTTATTATCTACAAGTTGTTCAACATGAATACCATCTTTATTTTCATGAGTGTCTTTAGCCACATTATCAATTTTGGGGAGCCTCTCATCTAGGACTTGTATGATCTTAGGTTCCAAGTGCTTCATCTTCTTCTCTATTTCTTCCTTGTTTTCATCCATCTTTTATTCCATATCATTTTCATTTGATTCTTGAATATGAGACAATTCATCTTTCATTTCCTTAACTTGAATCTCCAATTTGGATAGTTGATATTGCACTTCTTCTATTTCTTCATGAGTCATATATGAGCTTTCTCGAGGTTTAATTGGTGAAGTAATTTTTGGATATTTATTTGGATCCATGTGAGAAAAAAATATTGGGTCCAGAGGAAAAAGGATTAGCAAGTGTTGTATCTCTTTAATATAAATGTGGGGTCCAACAATAGTGCTTGGCCAAACATCTCAAGGAACTAATTGAAGGGGCTCAACCATGCCCTTTTCCATACTACTCAATTGTGCAAGTACTAGAGAGTGGGTACTATATTAACAATATGGAAAATTATATTATATAAAGTTGGTTTTAGGTATATCTAGGGGACTTCCTATATATCTAAAGGTACATGTAGGTGATATTATGGAACATGTACTACATAATGCAGTACTACTCAAAGCAGTACCAACAGGGGTTACATGGGTTTCCAACCAAGTGTAACCATACATAGTTTATGTGTTTATTCTTACTAAACCACAATTTTACCCATTGAATGATAGATCACATTTTTATTGAAAGATTTTGGAACACGTCTCTAAAATAAAATTTAGAAATGAGCTTGCTAAAAACAAAAAATATCTTAAATCACTAGAAAATAACTAGTAAAATAATTGTAACTTTCACAAGATATGTATCATAATATATAATGAGTCCAAGTATAACAAAAAAAAATCCACATATAATTCATTGTTTCATCTTAATATTCAAAAAAATTCAAGGTTTGAAACTTCACCCAAAAAATGTTATAATGAAAATTCCAAGATCATTCTTTGAAAATTGTTTTCAGTATTAGTCACAAACCATCTCTTCAGAAGTATAACAAACTAGAACCTAAAATTTTGACCACATAGGATATGATATATCCTCAGTATCCACAAATTTCATTATTTTGATACTTATGCCTAAATATCCCCAAAATTTAGCTATCTAAAACTTCCTAGAAAAAATTATAATGAAAATGACAAGATGACTTGATTTAAAAAGTAAAGGTGTAGGAAATATGGTAATATTCACATGTCATTCGTTTATGGTAGAATTCCCTCTTTATCATTTTTTATATTTCTCTATGTTTTCCTTTTCCCTATTAGGTTGTGTTCTGACATGTTTTAGGCTCGTAACCCCCTCTTAAATGGATGCCCCACTTCTTAATGGGACACCTCACTTGAGTTGCATATAGATACAAAAATAAAGCTCTCATTTTTATAATAGCATCATTTTGATTCATAATGAATGATTATTTAACCTACAAGCACCATATTTTTGTTTCTTTGTTCATGGGTTCATGTTCTCTTCTATTTATGATGGGATTATGGTTAATGATGATTTAGTGTTTTTGGTTGGTTCCATTTAATCCTTCTCTCTTGTGGATTGAACACATGTAAACTTTTGAACTCTTTGGCCTATAGGGGTCACATGGTCACTGTTACACTGAAATTTGTCACCATGACTATCTGCAGTTAATATGGCTCCATCAATAGTCATATTATCCTCCTTGTCAAGCCTTATACCTCTGCTCTTCATGTCAAACTTCAAAAAAGAGAGAAAGTCATTAAAAAACATGTTTATCTTTGGGTACACAGGTTCTCTCTACCTTGCCTGCGTGTACGCATCCCAAGCTCATTGTACCTGCGTACTTGTACGCTCTGTAAGCCAAGGGATGGGTGCGTACTCCTGTAAAGGTCAAAAGGCGCGAGTTTCATCTAAAAAAAATTACTTTTGGTCACTTCTAGAGCTTTCTAGAAGAGTGTTTGACGTGTATTGAGTGCCTCCAGATGGTTCATGCATCCCTATGATAGAGGAACTTATCCCATCAAGAGAGGAGCTACCCCATCCAAAAGAGGGAGTATCCCATCGATGTTGGAACTGAATAACTTCCTCTAGAACACTATAAATACAGGCATTGGGCCAGGGGAGGGGAGGTTGAAAGCTGAACATTCCAAAGGGTAGATGCTGCTGGAATTAGGACTTCCTTGTAAGCTTGTGAGGAGAGATTGCCATCCTTTCTTGTTTCATTTGGAAGTGGGTGAGCTTGTCAAAGTAGAGGAAAACTCTTGCTGGACCCTGGGAGGAACTTGCACAACACCAAGGCTCAGGTTGTAATGGTTTCTTTTTTGTTTCCTTAATACAAATAAGTCCATTCTTCTCAATGATTTGTTGTTAATGAATTGTTTCATATACTCCTTGGTCTATATGTTGAATATGCTTTTTTTTATGGATTATTCAGGTGTTACGTAATCATTTGATTGTTAGTGTATGCAGGTTTCAAGCTGAAGGAGGAGCTCATCTGGATCGACGAGCCTGGACTGATACAACAAGCGTTGGACTTGAGGTAGGATCGAAAAACAATTGGTTTCTCATAGAATAATGTATGTTCAGAGAAGGATTGCTCTTAATTGTCTTGTTTGTCACTAGAGAGTCTTAGACTCCTAGGGAGGTTAGTTTTGTCAGCAAAAATAACTCTTTTCGCATGACAAATTGGCGACTCCGCTGGGGAATCCATTGATGTGCTTGACTTTTCTTTTGAGTATTACT
Source organism: Pinus taeda (assembly GCA_000404065.3). NCBI lineage: Eukaryota > Viridiplantae > Streptophyta > Pinopsida > Pinales > Pinaceae > Pinus > Pinus taeda. Next base: position 56,852 of record APFE031018777.1, read on the forward strand.
TTGATCTGAAAAGAGTCTTGTTTCTTTTGTTTTTTGATTGCTTGACTGTGTTTTTTGGTGGATTAGCTTAGAGTCTAGTTATAATTTATTTTTCTTCATTTTACAGCAGTACGCATCCTCTGCGTTAGACACAATGCGTACTTGTACGCACTGTATCTTTGCACACAGAGCGTAGACGCACCTGGTTAAACAGGTTGCCTGCATACCTTGTTAAAATTGAGAAAATTCCAATTTTATCCATTTTTTCCCTTAAGATTTTGTTTTTCTTAGTCTTTACTGCCCAGATCCACTGGTTGTCTGTCAAAAATCTTCACCTGCACTTGTTCCATTAGTGTCGAAAGTTTTAGTGAAATTCATTGCGATTTTAGCCTTAGGGTTTTGATTTTTGTGTTGGTCCTGTAGTGACTTTGGATTTAGAAGTTGTGAAGCCTTAGATATATCTGGTTTTGTCAGTCTTCTTAGGAGTCAGACCAGTCGTAAAGTCTACCCGCGTGAGCAACCTACCTTTGTGTTGCCTCTTTGCAAAATTTCAATATAGCTTGTTCATTTAAAGTTGTGAATTTCATTTTCAAAAAGAACAAAAAGAGTTTGATTTTTTGTTTTGACTAGTTTGTGATTCTGCATAAACTAGTCCTTCGACTGATTGTTTCCAAGTAAAACATCCCGGAATCATCTTAGTAGGCTTTTGCTTCTTAGATTTACTTGTTAGGGAAAGTTACGTAAATTTCCTTTGATTTGCTTTTGAGTGAGTTTTCATAGATTTTCATAGATCTTGAAATTGCTTTGATTAAATTAGTTTTACATGCTTTATTAAATAGGAAAATATAAAAGCTCTCCTTTGCAAAGTTTGCTTTCGAGTAGCATTTGACGTCTTTGAAAGAGGAAGGAATTTTTCGTGAAGTAAAGAGTGGTCATGTTTTGTACGCTTTGAAAAGATAGAGAAATTGTTTCTTTGATTGTCTATTAAGAAAGTTGTTTTTATCGAAAGATTGCATTCTCTCAACTCTCTTAATTAGAAAATTCATTGAAAAGGAAAATAGTGTAAATCATCTTAGGTGCATCTTTTAGAGAATTGGAGTCGAGTCTATACACCATCAAGTTTC
>APFE031018786.1:0-13628 GCA_000404065.3 Pinus taeda
TTCCCTTATGAGGCCTCCTCTGTACCTCAATTTCTGAAGCTGATGCCTGGTCATCACTCTGCTCATAGGTTTCAGTTTTTGACATTGTTTAAGGAGCAGAGTGGCCAAAATGTACTACTGTTTATGCCTGCAAAATGCTGATTTATATGCTGTTTCAAGGGGACAAGGAACATGAGGAGAATGTTTTGGGAGGGGCACTTCTAAAGGGAAAATGGGAATAAATATATAAAACAGGGATTTAAGGGAAAAACATTGCAAAAAACATTGCATATGCATCATGATATATATTTGTGTACATTGGCATAATGAGGGGTAGGGTTAGGACTTGAGTTTTTATTTTTTAGGGAAGAGGGGTAGGGTTTAAGGCTCTTAGCAAATTTGGAAGGGAAATTTAAATAAAATGATAATAAATATGTAATGGGAGGTGGACAATAGGAAAGAAAAAGGATACCTCAAAACAGCATAATAAACCCTAGCAATTTTGACAACTTGCAAAATTTAGCAACTCGTGGTTCCTTAGCAGCTTGCTGGCAGTTTTGTATAGAGGGAATGCTGATGGGTCGCGTGCACTGCCCAACAGGTCTCACGTGCCTGACGGGTCGTGCCCGTATAAAATTTGCACTGGCGGAGGTGCCCTAACAGGTCGCGCTCGCTTGACGGGTCGCTCCTCAGTCTCGACGGGTCGCTCCTCTCCCAAACTCACCGAATTCACTCAAACGCTCTTGCAACTGATTTCTCTATCACTTGGATGCACAATGAAGCTTGATGGAGGGAAATAGAGCCTTTATAGCCTTGCTTTGAATAAATTTCATGTCACAACCCACTTTCTAATGTTTTTCCTTTGACACTTTAAAAACTTGACTTTTTTGGTTTCCTTTGTCCTGAAATTGACTCATTTAATGCTATTGCTCGATTCTTTTTGTAGGGATATCATCTGAGGGATCTTGGCAAGGGAGCCAGGGTTACATGCTGTCCTTGGGAAATTTTTTTGAAATTTCATCACTTTTTACAAAAATTTGAAAAATGACCTTGGCTTTAAAAACAGAGTTTTAAATCCAAGGTGAAAATTAACTGTACAAGATAGAAATTAGCGAAGAAACCCTTTAAAATCATCCCTCTGGCTTGCTGAACATTTATTGACCTTCAGAGACATGACCTTGAAGACAAACTTGACCAAAACCCTAGACCTAGGAATCTGACCTCAAGACAAGACAAGACAATCTTGAAAAATTTTAATGACTGAAATAACTTTGGTCCAGCAATGCCAAGAGGGGGAAAAGACACCAGCTCCTCCATCAGGATTATGGCATGCCTAATGGGATGCAAAAAATGACACTGATGAGACACCTACCTATGCAAATGCAAATAGCTTTGATCGCTGATGGAGGGCTACTAGACCGACTCTAACAGAAAGTGGGAAAAATTTACAGGAAACAAACAATGGCAGAAAAACTGCAAATAAATTAATTTGAATTCTAGGCCTGACTCTAGCAGTCACGAGACATCAACCATACAAAAAGATGCTCACTTTCTTCTGGACCAAGTGCGAATGCAATATTGTTGTCAATGTTCTCACCCACATGCACTACAAATCTAATTTTTGATTACTTAAAAGATAAATACAACATATATTTACATTCACTTAAATACGAAAAGGCCATTGTTGCTATTGAGAAAACTGCCCCCCCGGATGCGGGTGACTGACGCGGCTATCAACTTGACAAGACTGGGGTGGGGCAAGGCGGCTCGACACCTGCCCATCCTGTACGAGGTGTTAAATGCGAACGAGGGGAAGAGAGCCTGGCATGCAAGCCATTACACTCCCCCGTCAAGTGGTTCATGCTCATTCTATGCGTCCTCTGTAATGGTTACCCCCTCCGCATGCTGATACCCGCAAGAGATGACAACGATCATCAATGTTGCAGTTATGAATGGGGTTTTTCAAGAAAGGTCTGGCCAGCATAAGGATGGGCACGGCCCTGTGTTCGCGATGAAGCATTGTGAGTTATTGCTCTGGGCTCATCCCCTCGCCTCTGATCAATTTCTGGTTCTTTTTGTTGGTTCTGGGCCTTTGACGAGAACATTGTGTTTGGCCTTCAAAGGGCAGCTCCATTGGCTCATCTCTTTCCATCGGAGGGTTCTGGGTTTCACTCTGGAGGTTCTTGTGTCGGTTTTTCATCTCTGGGACTCTATTCAGGCTTTTGGCTTTGATAAGTGGCTTCTGAGTATTTCATTCATAGCTTCTGGTCCCATGTGCTTCCGTTTTGCCTTTTGCCCGGTCTTTGAATGGGGCAGGTGGGATATTGGGAAGAACAAGTCAAAGGTGGCGCGTAGACTCCCGAGTGTGCCTTGCATTCGAGAGCTCTCTCCCGGGTCCTCACATCTCTGCTGGTCCTCTCGACGCTGGCTGGATCTCGGCTCCATTGTGCAGCTTGTTTGTAATCTTTCTTCTGCCCCTTCTTCGATGGCTCGTCTTCGTCAGAGAATGGGGTGCCGTAGAGGCCAACCCCGGCGCGTTCCGACTGACTCCACTTCGGATTCACCTACCCCCACCAGTGAATTGTTTATGGGTCGTTATCCAAGCACTCGTAGTGGGCACGGGAGGCGTCACGCCTCTAGTCAATCCCGTGGGCCTCCCTCCTCAACAGGGTTTGCCATTTTCTCTTTCAATAGCACTCTGCACCAGCCTCGGATAACCGCCCACATATTCGTGGTCTTCTACGAGACTACGCAAGATGGAGGGCTCAAATTCTCATACGGGAGGCTCGGAAGCAATTGCTGGTCCTCCTCCTATGATTCAGCTTGGAATTGGAATGGCGCCACAGCATGTTCGAGCTGACCCAGGTGGAAGCACTCAGGATACAGAGATGCTGCCTGTTGATCCCAGACCTTCGGTTCAGTTCGTCGCTCCTGTTGCAGATGAGCCAGAATTTGGTTGGTGCCGAATTGTGGAAGAACAACCTGATGATTAGCCTGCTCTCGCCAACGTTGATTTATTTTTGGTTATGTTTTTGGCTTACCTCTGGAAAGTTTACTATGGTAACTAGGCTATGGACGTTCTTTGTTTTTGTTGTATGGGTCTCTATGATGTGGGTTCTGCACTTGGCTTCGTGTTTTTTTTCTGGGAATGATGGCTCTTATCAGAGCAATGAACTGACTTCGGTCATTATGTAAATACTTTTCCTCTTTTTAATAGAATTAATCTTACTCAAAAAAAAAATTAAAAAAAAAATCAAGAAAACTACCCAATAAAACAAATCCAATTCCACCAAATCATTTCCATTTCACCATCAATCCCATACCATCATTATAACATGATAAGAATTCGACCAGATCATTTCCATTCGACAATCCCATAGCATAATTATAATATACATGCATGTTGTATGACCAGGACGTGTTCCTCCTCCTTTTAACATTATATCATTGGTAGTGTACCAAAGAAAAACCAGTTTTTATTCTGTTATATTCAAAGAACGCAACGTTGGGGATTTCATTTAAAAAATATCTACACATAAAAGTGATGTGTTTTGTCTCTTTGTTAGAGACAAAAAAATACATAGAGCTATATCAAATGTAAAAATATAGAAGGTTGAGCTTCAAACTAGACAACAAAATATAAAATATATATATAATATATAATATATATATTATATATATATATATCCAAAAGTCCAACAGAGTTGAAACCTAATCTCTGATACCATATGTAACAATCCAAAGAAAATATAAAATTAATTTCCTAACTAAAATCAAAATCAACAAATAAGTACATACCTATGTTACCTGTGATCAACATTTGCCAGATGACAACAAGGTTTTGGGGACGACTTTCCACCCAACCGTAGGCTCAATCGTGCAATGGTTTGTAACAACTGGCCACCCCCGAGCCCTCAATCAACGTACTACTGTCAGTGACTCCTAAGTCTTAGAATACCATTCTCCCAAGAGAATGAAAGATAGAATCTCAAAGTGATGGAATGCCTCTCATCTTCTTCACCATCTATTAAATAGAACAAACATTGGAAGGGGAACTACATGCACACACTCCATGTGTCTACATGCAACTTTCTTTTGATTTTTAGCTTTCTTGTTTTATTTCTTTACTTTTCTTTTGATTTTTAGCTTTCTTGTATATTTTTATCTTTTTGAATAGTTTTCTTTGTTTTATTTCGATTTATTCTTATTTAGAGCTTTAGTATGATTATTACTATTTTTATTTTTATAATTTTATTTATTTTCTTGTATATATTTTTAATATCATTTATTATTAACATTATTATGATTTATTATTTTATAATTTATTATTAAGTGATTTATTTATATATTATAATTATTAATTATTTTATTTGTTGTTTTATTATTTATTATTAAGGGGAGGGATATTACAATATGTTATTAAAGACAACTTTAGGTCATATGCCCTCTTCCATTTGCTCTTTTTCTTTTTTTAAATACCTTATGACTCGTACCATAGCAATTGCTTTAGTAGGAGCAACCCCTGTTTCACTTAACAAGATAGCACAAGGAACTACACTTTTAATTTTGAATTTCTTTGTAATCAAACGCTTCTGAATTATCTCAATTTGTTTCCATTGCGTGTCGGATGTACTACTAGCCCATAGTTCACAACCATACAAAATCATCATAATCACTAGAAGCCCCAAAAGAGTTTGAGTGGTTTTCCAATCCCATAACTTAGCCTCTCTAAACCTATTTTGAAAAGCATAAAATGTTTTCCAGCCCCCCAAAGTTCTTTTCTTTCTACAATCATCCCAACTTAGATTTTTGTTGAAGTCAATTTCGAAGTATTTGTAATCCGCAACTTCTTCCAAATGTTGTCTTCAAAGTAGAAGTTATGTTGGTTATGTTTTCTTTTTTTAGAGAAAACCACTACTTTCATTTCGCTAATATTGACTTGCATCCCTACCCTTCTACAAAAATGCTCAAGGGATGGTAAGTGCTCTTGCAAGCCAAGAGCATATTTAGCAATCAAAATAAGGTCATTTGCATACAAAAGAAGCCTTATAACAAACTTTCCCAAATAGATACCATCACCCCCTTGCGAATTTAACCACTCCTCAAGCTTGTCGATATATAAGATAAAAAGGGTAGGAGACAATGGGAAACCTTGCTTGACCCAGATATTGCTTCTAAAACTTTCAAAATGCTTGTTGAAGTTCTAATTTTGACTTTCACCTCTTCATACAACCTATGCACAACTGCTCTCAAATGTTTAGGAACCCCAAGTTCCTTCATTTTGTGCCAAAGCTTATCCCTAGGAAGCGTGTCAAACATTTTGTTTTGTTTTGTTTTTGTTTTTTTGTTTTTTGTTTTTAAATCAACAAAGCAACAAAATACTTCTTCCTTTTTCTCCCAAACTTTTTCAATGATGTGCCTTAAAGTTATACAATGACCAATTGTGGAATGTTTAGGTCTAAACTTGCTTTCCCTTTAGCACGCCTATCTCTTTCTTGTACCTACTTGTTGATTTTATTTTCTAACATGCTTCCAAATAACTTTGCAAACAAAGGGTTTATCATTATGGCTCCAAGACTCCATGAGAGTGGGGAGTCTACAACTTGAGCCTTATCAAAAGGGGCCAAAGATGCCCCCCATGGGATTTGAAATTGGGTGGAGGGGTTAACATCCCATTATGCCAACTACTTGGTCACCCCACAAGGAGACATCAAGACAAATATTTGTTTACCATGTTAAATCGATAACTTGATAGAGTAATCTAGGTGAGGCACAAGATTAAACCTAAAAACTACCACCATAACATATCAAAATAGATATTATATCATAAAAAATGAAGTTGGAAAGAGGCTACGTGGCCTAAATTTTCCTTAATTTATTTAGTCCATTTAATCTCTATTTGTAATGTGACTAAATGATATTCAACTCAAACACATGTCAAAAATCAACACCATCCATAATGACCTTTCAATGTGATGACTTGTCAAAGGTAAATGTGAAGCATAAACCTACCTTCATCAAATGATTGGGTACTTATGATGCATTTCAACACAACTCACTAACTCAATGTTTCATTACATGGTATATTATTTTCATTTAATGCTTTGTAATAATATAATGATGAGAAGACTTTTCTCAATGGAGAGGATACATATTTTCTCATTTGAATTTGTTTCATCATTTGAATGGAGACGAGTGCAAGGATGCTAAAAGATCCCTTAAAGAAGAGTCAAGCAAAGAAAATAAGATTATATATAGGCAATTGTAAAAATCAAGAAAATAAACTAAAACAAATAGAAAATAATATCAAAGATGCCCAGTGGTTAGATTATGCAAAACTTTTATATGAACGGAAAAATGAGAAAAGGTGGAGGAAAGTAAGCCTCCCATAATTGACACTTCAGGTGAGCTATTTTCGGTTGTAGATATTGGACAAGGTATAAAGAAGTTGGCAAGTGGTAAAGATCAAGACATTCACAGTTTACACGTAGAATTCTTAATATGAGAAATGAAGCTTCTAACTCCACAAACCAAGGAGATATTAACAGAGTCATCAAGGCAACTTTCCAGTTGAGTGGACTAGTGTTGTTATACCTCTTCACAAAACTAGAGACATCAATAACCGTTCCAACTATCATACTATTATGATCAACCCTCTTCTTGGAAAAAAAATTTAGGACCATGCTAGAGTGCAAAATCAGTAAGTGGGTTGAAAAAGAGGGAAAAAGAGCAAAGGGGCAGGTTGGATTCAAGCCTAAACATTCTACCATTGATCATTGCATCACTCTAAGACATTTCATTGAAATTTTTTATAAAAACCAAGGTGGAGAAGCTTTATGTTGTTCTGTTGACTTTAAAAAAGTCTTTGACACTATTGCTAGAGATAAGCTTTTGCACAAAATGGAAGAATTGAGAGTCCTAAAGGAATATAGGGAAGTGGCTCATAAGCTCTATGAGCAGGTTAGAATCAAAATCAAAACTAAGGAAGGCGTGCATGAATGCTTTGACAATGGCATTGGACTCAAACTGGGATGTCCTCTTTCCTCCACATTGTTTGGTTTATATATCGATAAGCTTGAAGAGTGGATAAATAGTACCAAAAGAGAAGACATTCACTTGGCAAGATATGTGGTGAAACTACTTTTATATGTAGATGACATTATTCTTATTGCTAAATTTTCCCTAGGTTTGAGAGAACACTTGAAAAAATTGAATTTTTTTTGTCAAGAGGCTGGAATGCAAGTAAACACCAACAAGACCAAAGTCATGATTTTTCTTTGAAAAGAAAAAAACAACAACTTACCTTTTTCTTTAAGGGCATCCCCTTGAGGATATAGATGAGTACAAGTACATAGGAAGTGATTTCCACTATAAGGAGAATCCAAGGAGGATGGAAAGCTTCATACCTTTTCCAAAACAAATGCAGAGAAATAGATGTTGTGGGATAAACTCCCCTAGGGTCTTGGGTGAATACCCTAGCAGACTAAAGGTTATCTATGCAAAGAAACACACATTCCATGCAATCATAATGCTACTATAAGCAAACTCTATGATAGGGGGCGTACCTGAGGTCCTACGTTTGAGAAGAGCCTTCCAGGTGTTATCACTCAGGTTGTTCCCTGCTTCCTAAAGGGAATACGGCCGAGGTAACCACTAACCAATCTTTTAGTTACAGGTCCTAGCCTACATGTAACCAAAGAGGGCTCTCTCTTTATAATTTAGCTTTGTTGGTGGCTGATTTTAGGTTAGTTATGGTGTACTGATTTTGTTTTGAATTTGGTTGGTTGGTGAATTCAAACAGAGCTGAGGTATGAATTACAGAATAGTTTGGGCCATTGGGCAATGGAGTTATGACTGTGTACTGCTGAAGTATGTTTATGAAGAAAGAGTATTGCTGCAAAGCCAGATAGGCATCTGTGGAACAATTTTTTAAGATCAGGTAATGAAGTTATGGACTTAGTGAGTGAAAGGCAATTAAGAATCTTCCACTATGCTAACAAGGAAAAAATGAAAGTATTGTTTAAGAGCAGTTAAGAATTCCTAAACAATATTCACAGTGAGAGAATTAGTTTAAATATGAGCAATTAAGAATTCATATCCATGGCTAATCCAGAAGAAAACATATTTAGAAACACGGATTGAGCATAGGGTGTATTCAAACAAATCCTAAGCTATTCTTCTTCCCTATTTATTATGATCATGAAACATATGTAAATTTTGCATACACAGAAAGACAAGAACATGGTTCAGAATAACTTATTGTTCCATTAAATGACACAGGAATTCTGCAACATAACACAGTCCTTCATTTCCACCTTCAGACAGTATAGGAACTAGGAACTCCACCAACAATTTGTATTAGCAAAAGTCTGAGATATACAATGCAGCTCTTTTGAGAGAGTTTCACTACAACCGACCAAATTCAAAACAAAATCAGTACACCATAACTAGCCTAAAATCACCCACCAACAAAGCTAAATTATAAAGAGAGAGCCCTCTCTGGTTACATGTAGGCTAGGACCTGTAACTAAAAGATTGGTTAGTGGTTACCTCGGCCGTATTCCCTTTAGGAAGCAGGGAACAACCTGAGTGATAACATCATTGGTGACTCCGCTGGGGACTATTTCAAATTTCCACTTGAAAGGAAACAAGCTTCCTCTTTTTTCAGATAAAGTCTTTTGGGAAGTACCTCTGAAAGCTGTGACTATAAGTTTCTCCTAAAACATTAAGAAAATAAACTCAGAAGCTGGCTCCAAAGAAGAAAACTCGTTACACTAGGTCAAACCCTGACCGTAACCCCCCAGCTGTCTTTGAAAACCCCAATTTAATTCCCAAGATCTTGAAGAAACAAGAGCAGCTAGGAGAGCTCTCAGATTCAGGTGCTGAACCAGTTCAACAGAGCTATATTCCTACTCCTGCCAAAGTATCATTTTATCCTCACTTAACCCCCACTTATCCTAGTTCTTCATCCACTTCCCAAACTAGCTTCCGCACTCCTCCATCCACAACACACCTTACTCCTGTTATCCCTGTTGTTCCAACTGTTCCACTCCTTCTTGCTGTCCCTTTTATCTCTGCAAATATGGCTAACAGATATGCCCCTTTACACCTGCCTGCAAATCCAGGGGCTATGCCCCAAGATTATCATAGCAGGATCACTTACTTTGATGGTACTGGTTCTTATACAGCCCAATAACACACCAAGAGAATGCAGGACTATTTTGAGAACTATGAAATAGATGATGAAGATGTAAGAATGAAAATTTTTGTACAAAGTTTAACAGGGGATGTAAGGACCTGGTTTAGGTCCTTGGCTGCACAGTCTATATTCAATCCTAATGCTTTATACCTAAGCTTCTTAAACAGATGGGAAAAGAAGAAGGACCCTTTACACATACTAACAGAGTATGATAATTTAAAAAGGGGACCACAAGAAACAGTTCAAGGTTACTGTGTTAGGTTCAACAATGTATACAACGCCATTCCTCAGAACCTGAGACCTCCACCTGATCTGGCCTTGATTAAATTCCCTGATGGTTTTGATTCAGATATGGCATATCAATTAAGAGAAAGAGCACCTCCAAGTCTGGCAGACATGCAGAATATAGCTATCAGTGTGGAGGCAAACCTGATTGCCAAGAGAACCAGAGCCAAAAATGAGAGAAGAACAACATTTAAAGAGGAACCCTCAACTTTTGAGCGAAATCTAGATGCAATCATGAAGGGTATGAAGAGGTTGGGAGATAGAGTTGAGACCATAGAGAGAATGTCCTCTTGGGAAGGGCAAACAAGCAACACTACTAGGAATCCCAATTTTAGAAAAAACCAAAACCCAAATGCTGGGAGGACTGGTCCTGATCAAAATATCAGACCTCCATTTCAAGAAAACTATGCAGAGGCCTCAACCACTAGTGAACAAGTAGAATATCCCCACATCAATCTAATGGGTTTGGACAGTGAACAATAGGTATTCTTAACACAAGATGATCAACAAGCCCAAGAATACAAACAATTCCAAACAAAATCTGGTGAGTCATTTGATTTCAGAGAAGGGTATGACACAACAGTCTATGAAGTACACAAACAATACAAGTTAAAAAGTAGAACCATAGTTGTACTTGAGAATACCAAACAAACACACACCAAACTACCCAAAAAATCCAGTGATAAGTCTGTCTTAACAGAGTCCTCAGATAAAAAACTCCAAAGGGAAGTCACAGTGGAAGATGTATCTGATATACAGCCTCCAGTAAATCCTTCATCTACACCATCTCTTCAAACAGAGCTCTTGGGCAGATCTCTAGAAAACAGACACAATTAGAGCATACCCCAAAACAGTGTACCTGACCATGATAAGGTCACCCAAAATTCAGCAGAGAAGGAAAAAATTGCTGCTCACAACATAAAAGTTCAGATGGAAAAGCCTTTCAAATTAGAAACAGAAATTGGCAAACTGAAAATAGCAATTCCTCTTTCTGAACTAGCCAAACATGAGGTCTTCAGACAGCAAATCAATAGATCATTGCAAGTACCAGAGAATAGGGATGCGGTTAATATTCTGGATGATCAGCCAGAGCTGATATTTGGCTCAGAAGTCAATGGCAAATCAGTAGATGGAGGTATCCCTCCATTTTATGTCAGCCTAAACATTCATGACAAAGTGCTACACAATGCCATATTTGACTCAAGGGCCTCTCATAACCTAATGCCCAAATCAGTAATGGAAAAACTTGATCTAGACATCACCAGACCCTATAAAGACTTATTTTCATTTGATTCCAGCCAGGTGAGATGTTTAGGCCTGATCAAAGACCTTTGTGTATCCCTAGTGCAATATCCAACTAAAACAATTTTAATGGATGTGGTAGTAGCTGACGTTCCACCTAAATATGGTATGCTTTTATCAAGATCATGGGGTGCCAAACTCCAAGGATCTCTGCAACTAGACATGTCATATGCCACAATTTCAGTCTTTGGCCAGCCAAAAAGATTATACCGAGAAACACTGATGAAATATGTGGTCAGCAGTCAGGAGAAGCCCCAAAACTTCGCAATCTACTCCATTCATTCAGACATGGACTCATTCATATTGTACAATGCTGATATGTATCCCAAAACTGGGGTCAAGCTCCTAAAAACAACAGAAACCAGGCACATAAATGAACAGTCCATTGCTCAAGATCAAAAGATCACTAATGTGATCAACCAAACACAGTCTGTTAATATATCACAAGAATCACCAAAGCTAGACCAACCCACTGAACAAATCTGTAAATCCATTGAAAGAAACATTGATCAAGAGATCTTGTGGTATTTGGAATTTGATGGGTCAGTAAACAAACTAGGAGCAGGGGCAGGGGTTTGGATACAAAATACTCAAAATGACCACGTTTTAGGTCATGCATATAGGCTTAACTTCAGATGTACAAATAACATGGCCGAGTATGAAGCCCTTTTGCTAGGTCTCAAACTGATTAGGAGTCTTGGTGTGACCAAAGTTTCCATTTTGGGTGATTCAGATCTAATTATACAACAAATAAAGGGAACTTTTGTCACAAATGATCCCAGGCTAAGGTCTTATAGGATAGAAGTGACAGACTTGCTTAACAGCTTCTTGGAATATCAACTCACCAAAATACCTAGAAGCCACAACTTACATGCTCACAGTTTGGCAACTTTTGCAAGCACCTATAAACTTCCTTTTGGGCCTAACCACCAGTTCATTGCTGAGATCAAACATAGGCCTTCTGTCCCAGACAATATAGATAATTGGCAAGTATTTGAGAATGATACTCAGATAAATATTTTTTTGACCATGAAAGAATAATTCTCAAACTTAAACATAGACACAAGCATTAGGGATGACCAACACCAAATTGGTGAACTTAAGACAAGTATATCAGCTGAAACAGCAAATCTGATATTACATCCTACAACCTTTGACTCTGCCAATTTTCAGAAGCTAAAAATAGCAGATCTTGATGAAATTATTGAAGAAGAAACTGAAGTAATTCAACTAAAGGATAATTTCTTGCCCACGGGTCTTACTCCTTTAGAAGACATTTTTGATTCAAATGACATCCCTAAGAAACCAAAGATGCAACCCATCAATGCAGAAATTGAGGAGTGTAATATTGGGACCACTGAAAATCCCAAAATGATCAAGCTTTCTAGAACCTTACCTCCTGATAAGAAATCAGAATATATTGAGTTGTTCAAAGAGTTTCAAGATGTGTTTGCCTGTAGTTATGAGGACCTTAAATCCTATGATACTATAGTTATCCAACACACAATACCCCTAAAAGAAAATCAAAAACCTTTTAAACAGAAGTTGAGGAGAGTGAATCCAGTCCTTCTTCCCCTAATCGAAAAGGAAGTAAAACAAATGTATGAAGCTGGAATCATTACACCTATAAGATTTTCTGAATGGATTTCAAACCTTGTACCCACAAGAAAGAAAACTGGGGAGATAAGACTTTGTGTTGATCTGAGAAATTTGAACAAAGTCTCTCTCAAAGACCACTACCCCTTGCCAAAAATGGATCACATCTTATAGAGGGTAGTGGGAGCTTCAAGGATCTCACTATTGGATGGCTTCTCAGGATTCAATCAAATTCTAGTCCACCCAGATGATCAAGATAAAACAGCTTTCACTACACCTTGGGGAACTTTCAAATATGTCAAAATGCCTTTTGGACTCAAGAATGCTGGAGCCACATTTCAGAGGGCAATGGACATAACCTTTGCTAAAGAAATCCATGACTTTTTAGTCATATACCTTGATGATCTCACAACCTTCTCAAAATCAGACCAAGAACATTTAAAACATCTTAGACAAGTGTTCTTAATTTGCAGAAAGTATGGCATATCTTTGAACCCAAAGAAATCACTATTTGGCCTAGAAGAAGGCAAACTCCTAGGTCATATAATTTCAAAAGATGGCATAAGAATTGACCCTGATAGAATTCAAGCTATCCTTCAGGTCCCTCATCCAAGAAACATCAAAGAATTAAAAGCCTTTTTAGGAAAGATTAATTTCCTAAGAAGATTTATTCCTAACCTGGTTGAGCTAATAAGATTGTTGAACAATATGCTCAAGAAAGATGCCAAAGTCAAATGGACAGTTGAAGCCAAACAGGCTTTTGAGGAAATCAAGATAGCTTTAACAAAAGCACCTTTTCTTACAAGCCCTAGATTTGATAGAGACTTCATAATTTTCTCCTTTGCCTCTGAACATACAATTGCTGCTGTCTTATTACAAAAAGATGACTTGGGATGTGAAAAACCTATTGCCTTTTTCAGTAGAGCCCTTAGAGATGTCCCACTCAAATACCAGATCATGGAAAAGCAAGCATATGCCCTTGTCAAAGCCATAAAGGATTTCAGAGTTTATATCTTGTACTCTCACATAGTTGCATGTGTGCCCAATACAGTGGTCAAAGACATTCTAACTCAAGAGGGAATTGAAGGTAAGAGGGGCAAATGGATAGCCAACATTTTGGAATATGATATAGAGATCAAACCAACAAAACTTATTAAAGGACAAGGGCTAGCTAAACTAATGACTGAAACCAATTTCCAAGCCCTTGACATCAATGAACTGGATAACGAACAGGAGATGGCGACTCCACAGATCAATCAAGCCTTCT